>MSJI02000841.1:0-30862 GCA_001931905.2 Cladosporium sp. IMV 00045 | reverse complement strand
TTGGCAGATGGTGGCAGTGGTGGCAAGCGAGCCTCGTACCAGAGATCCTCCCATCTCGTCGCGCAGCTAAAATACACACTCCAAATCTGGTCCCTTGACCGCTAGCCATGCCTCCAGCACGAGCGGCATCGCGCGGCTCCCCTTCCATACTACGCCTGGAAGAGCATAGATCGTTTCCCCAGATTATGTGAGTCTATGCAGCAGGTGTCAATGCGCGAAGTGGCGCTGAGCATCATTGGACTCGCTTGTGTGCCACCACATTCCTAGCGCTCTCATCTGGCAAAGTCCGTTGTCCTGCGCACCTAATTCTCGTTCATCAAAGAGAAAGGAAGAACGCTCGCACAAGAAGCACTCCTTTCTGCATCTGCCGCTTCGCGATCCGATGCATGCCTGAGGATGCCACAACGACCATGCAACATTTGTCCTGGTGATCAGCTTCGAGAGGCGTTGCGGTAGAATGGTGTCACGTCGCGTGTATTTACACCGACGCTGCATGGGAATCCACCAGTGGAACCGATCGAACGCCTTAATCGTCATGGTCGTGCCAATTAAATCGCCAGCATGGGCAACTCGACCGGCCATCAGACCCACCTAATATCTGCACGTGAGCCTGACGTTAAAAGGAGCCATGCGAACGCCGGGCGGGATCTGTCTCAAATCAGCACGCGCGATATTATATTGCAACGCGGCTTTTTGCGTCTCGTCAGGATGCTTACGGCAGTGAGCTACCCTACCCTATGATGCGCACTTCTTCTGCGTGGCTGAGCTTCGCGGATCACACAGCTTCCCACACAGATCACCTCCGTTCTGACGACATGACGTTGCAGTTGTTCATATTAACGACATGGGCTCCGATACGCCAGCCATTGACGCTAAAGCGACATGTCTAAATCTACAATACCTGTATGTTCGCCCTGGCGTCTGGGTTAGATGGATCGCAAGGCAGGTCCAGCCCGCTGCTATAGTGCTGAATAATGAGCATGCACTGACTCGCGTGCGCTGATGTCCTTTGTACGAGGATGCGCAAGAGGTGTGTCTTCCATGGTACATACGGCACTTTCTCCAGCGAATGACCTGTCAGAGCTCAAGCCCATGGCGCACCCAGCCCTCGATCGATATGCTACGTCCTCCAACACGCATCTCTGGTTGTTTCGCTTTCATACGACAGAGCATCACCTCAATCTGATCAATTACTTTAACCTGAGTTAAAGGCCCGAGCAAGCGCCAAAGCAAAACGCAGCCGCAGCGCGCTACATATTCCCCATTAGCAGCACGGCTGTTCTCCACACCCTTCCATCTCCACATAAACGGCGCGCATCGAAATAACGCAACAATCAAGGGAATGGGATCCATTGGCGATGGATCCCATGGGTCCCCACAGTCCAACCCGGCACGCTCGGCACGGCTAAGGTCGCGCCACGAGGCTTGACAAGCCTAGCTCAAGACAACAGAGTCAAGCAGGACAAGGCCGCACACAGGGCCCCATTTACTCACCTAGCAAGCCAAGATCGGATGAACGAGCTGGAGTACAGTAGTCCGCTGTGGAAGGGCGACAGGCAGCCCACGGCAGCTCTGCACTCCCTCGTATGGCCTGGGCTTCTCCCCCCAACACGGCGCGAGCCCATTTGTGAGTCAAGTTCGATCAACCCCGTTGTTTGTGGCGTCGTTTCTTCAAACCTCATCGTTTATGTACACACCCATAGCCGTGCTCCACAGAATACCCGAAAATGCCCCCAGCTCTCGCCGCAAAGGCCCGATGCCTGGCTGAATTTGTTGATCTCATCGCAGCCTTCAGGAATGGGTGAACGTATGATGGAAATACATGGCCGCACGTTGCAAGGGTGTTCTTGCGGCTCAGTAGGCTGCCACAAGCACGGCGTATACAAACGTCAAGTAGAAGGTCTCGACGACCCATTCAACCAACCCCAACCGAGGCTAAAAAGCCATACAAATAACCCCCAACCTATCAAACCAGCTCTCACGACCGCGGAAGGAAACCCGTAGTCGTGCATACACACACACCACCCATACACACAAGTCTTAGTCCACACCAAACCCACGCCCGTCCAAACGGCGTTGGCGCATATCATCTGGCGAGCAGCGCCATTCTTCGGCACTTGAGATTCCTGGACAAATACCTAGGTAGTTTGGTTTGAATCGCGGAAATAAGAGCCCGAACTAACGCTGCCCTTTTGCCTTTCTGTCCCCGTAGGCCGAACGACGATCAGGGCAGGGCAGGGCAGGGCATGGCGACGAGTAGTAGCAGCAGTGGTAGTTCTAGGCTTCACAGGCACGCCGGGCTTTCGCTTTCCCCTTCTTTGCCCGCTGCAGGGTGCAATGACGGGCGTTGCCTTTTCGTTTGGCGCCAGGTCTGGAGGGTTAGGACGGGCTTGGGTGGTGGGAACTTCAAGAAGGGTTCGCGTTTTTGCTTGGGAAGGATTGTAATGGGTCGCCGGGGAAGGGGGAGCGGTGGTGTAGGAGAGTCTAGGAATTATTGTAGGGGACCTTTGCGAATACCTCATGTCAGGGTCACCAAAGGTTGCGGCTCTCACCTTAGGAGGGATCATTGTCACGACTGCTGCTGTCACTTGTCTTACTTCCAACCTGCAGCAGTGCTGAACCTGATCGGCTCTCTGCCCATGTACGTACTCGTGGCGTTTCGAGAGTTTCCTTTTATCAGAATTGTCACTACGATTGCCTATTCGATTTGCTATCCTTCTTGAGGCTCCACCCATTGAGGATCACTCCCCCCTTGCACGCAACGAAAAGGAAAAGTAGCAAGTCTGGCGAGAACACGGGTTCGGTCCTCGGTGGGCCACCCGTCTCCACGCCATGCCATGCCATGCCATGCTTGCAAGGGACTTCGCGACACATGCGGATCACACTACTGCTTCCTTCCTGCATGTGAACTCATGTGCGCGAGCTTGTTTGGTTGGGGGAACACGGGGAGCCTGGGTGGTCGTGTCTCGTAACGATGTCTCCTCGGCGCATGAAGCAAAACGTGATCACTGGGGGGAGGTCGAGGCTCTTGCTTTTGTGGGTGAAAGTGGATGACAATGCATGGCCGTCATCGGCGGCTAGGCTGGAGAACTGTTTGCCCCAGGTGTTCGCTCGAGTCTGGCCTTGCTGTTCTTGTTGGTTTTGGTCGGACATTTGAAGATAGAGATCCCCTCGTAGTCGCCGTCATGAGCCAGTCATTTATTGCCTGGTCAACAAGCTCCCTGTCAACCCGCCAGCCCGTTCCCTCGAGGTCTCTCAATGAGTTCTGCTTCAGCGTGAAGGGACGATTTCAAGTGCACTTCATTCATTTCTTGCCTCTTTTCTTCTTCTTGCCGCCGCCGCCCGCGCCTCCTGTCGCTGGAGGTGCAGGCTTTGATTCCTGTGTGGCAGGCTCGTCTTTGGCCTCTGTGCCCTCCGCGGTGGGCGCGTCGTCCATAGCGGCATCTTGAGGCGCTGTTTGTAAACGTAGAGGTCAGCGGTTGCCTCTTGCAAGAAATGAGTCCACAATTGAGCATCTGCAAGAAATGTCCCTTACCTTCCGCCTTCTCCGGCAACGCAGCCATGTATCTTCCCATTCTACCCAGTCCGGCAATCAGCCTGCCGACGTCTGCGCTCTTTTCCGTCTTGAACTTCAGCGTCACGCCCGACTCCGGATCGTAGGCTTTAACCTCAAGCGTGCCTCTGGGGACCCTAGGCGCATCCTCACCAGCCTTCTCGTCCTCCGCAGCAGTAGTTCGTTTTCTCTTTTTGCTGGCATATTTTGCCGATTCGAGGTTAGGGATGTGGTATTTGGTCGTGATGCGAGCCTGTGAGACAAAGTTCCAATCAGCCATTCTGTAGATAGGTGGCCGTAACGGCTCGAGGACTTACGCACCGTGGCCGGGCGCGCCTGGAATAGCAGCGCGGCTTGTCGCTGCCATTCTTCCATTGTGGATAGGTACACCATTCTGAAGATGTGTCTTGTCGTGTGGTTTTGACTGTGGTTGTCTGTCTATAGTTCTCCCACACTGCGTGTGCTCTCCCCGCAATCCGAGTGAGGTTGCTTGCTCGCGTGGGACGCTTGGCATTCTCCAGACTCATCATCCAAAAGGGAAATCTGATGATGAGATCACTGCATCTTTTGTGTCTTTCTCGATGATTTGGTGAGAAAATCGCCTGGAAGGATTGTACTTGAGTCACAGCAGACTCTTATCGATATCTGTCTGTTATACGTTGGCCGACTGCAACTGGCTGTCGTAGGCAATTCTATGAGCGAGTGAAAGTCTCACCACGGAAACGACTTGCTTGCCACCGATATAAGAAAGCCACCAACATGGCTCAAGACGAAGCACCCCACGATGCTGGTCCAGACACATCCTCAGTCCTAGGAGACTTGAAGAATCGAGCACAGAATCTACTATCTGAGCTGGAAACCTTCAAAACGCATCTTCGATCCATCAGGCTGGAGTCCATGATCGAGATGGCAGGCTTTCGAGGCATTGTGCAATCCGAGCTGGGTATGCTGGAAAGACTCTCTCAGAACCAAGATGCCAGTCCCGTCGACCACATCACCCGATCTTCCAACCTCCCGTTTCTTGACACCGTGTGGAACAACGCCAAGGCATCGAAGAATCTTACGGCACTTCAGAAACGCATGTACTACGACCCCGCCGGCTCCGACGAGGTCAACATGCAGCTCAAGAAAGCGGTGCAGAATGGAAGACAGCGTGGCAAAAACCGACGTCTGAAAGCAGCGAGCACCGTCGTGGACGTTGTGGCTGATGGCGGGCTGTCGTGGACGAAAGTCTCTCTTGTGACAAATACAAGGCTTTTGTTTGATCTAGCTAAGCAGGGTTGGGAGTTTGGCGTTTCAAGCGATGAAGACGAAGATTTTCCCGACAATAAGAGCGATGACGATCGAGATGTCCCAATTCTCAAAACGGCAAAGGAGCTTGCGAGCGCAGCCAAAGCAATGCGAATCAAGACAAGACATCCTAAAGTTACTCTTGCCCTTCCAAGGCTTGTCCCTGGAGTCCAAGACGAAATCGACAAGGTCATGAACGATTGTCGTGCAGCTGGTGTTGAGGTTTTGTGTGGAGAAGATGTTCCAGGCTCGAGTCCCATCCAGGAATCGTGCGAGACCATGGTGCCAAACCCCTTTTCAGAGTTCACGAATACTCTGAATATTGATTGCACGATACTTCTCGCTATCGTTTCGGAATTCTCACACGCCAAAGTATCGAAAGAGCCATGGTTCCACAAGGCGCTCAAGCGACAAGTCGAGATCGAGGATAACGAGAATCTACTTCCCTCATTGCTTTACCCTGCGATGGGCGGACGTAAGCTCGTCTGCACCAAAGAGGCCACGAAACGCACGCGCGAGATCGTCGATACGATTGGAACAGCCTCTGAGAAAGCGCGAACGGAAATCCTGATGGGAGACGACAGCAGCAAGTCAAGAGAGGAACTTCTCAAGGAAATGCAACAATGGTCTGCGTATGAGGTTCCGAGTGTGTGGCAATTACCGATCAGGGTCGTCGATCAAGACGAAGACGGATGCCAACAGAACCTCCCCGCAGAAGCTGCACACGTGAGTAGAGAGCAAACTGACATCAACAAGAGCGTCTTCCTTTATGGGTGGGCAGCGAACACCACGACCATCACTTCCAATCGATCCGTGGTCAAGCAGCTGGAAGGCGAGCTGGAACAATACATTGATCTTGACGATAGCGTTTGGCCGAAAATATGGCTATGCCCAACGGCCAGGTCTCTCGTCGGCAAGGAGAAGAGGGGTGTCAAGAAAGAGGATAGGAAGGAAGGTGTTTGGCCCATGCCTGATCCACTCAGGCGCGAGGAGCAGAGAAGAAACGGTCTGGACGTGCTCTCCATTCGCGAAGGCCACGAAGTTCAAGACCTGAGGCCACAGGGATACGCGGATGAGCTGGCCGAGGTGATTGCCGCGAAGGAGGCTTCGACACGTTGATTGCAGGATGATGCTGTTGTCTAGAGTACCGGGGATTCGGCTTGTCCTCCTACAAGGCTCAAGATTTCGGGATGAAAGTAGCAGTCGGTGATCATCAAGCGGTCCGAATGTCTCACGGCTCAGTCTCAACTAGGGCAAAGTGCATGCATACGGCAAGGTGCGGCATGCGAAACAACCATATGCATGT
The DNA here is from genome assembly GCA_001931905.2 of Cladosporium sp. IMV 00045. NCBI lineage: Eukaryota > Fungi > Ascomycota > Dothideomycetes > Cladosporiales > Cladosporiaceae > Cladosporium > Cladosporium sp. IMV 00045. Next base: position 24,713 of record MSJI02000841.1, on the reverse strand, counting down.
CGTCGGCGACGGCCATCTGTGCCGCGCAGGGTTATCACACACATGCATGAAGCTCCAAGTCTCATTCGATGACATGCGCAAAAGAAAGAAAGCAAGGGGTCCGCATGCAAGAGCATAGTTACTTGCCTAGATCCCTGTCCATATCGCCTTATGTAGCGCGGGAAGTCAGACTACACTTCCGACCGAATTGCCATCAATTGCTTTTTGCCGTACTTGTGACCAATCCTCCTACACGGTTGATACCAGCGATCTCCCAGGCGGTTCGGGAAGTTCCAATAATGAGGTCGGATCGGCCGATTGTTCTCGGTACCAAGGTATTTTCAATTCCAGAGTTACATTCACGCCCAGGTGGCCTGATGTCGGGAACCTTTCCTGCAAGCCTCAAGCAGCCATCCGCTCATGCACTTGCTCTGCAACGGCAGGTCTCAAACTCTATCGAAGTCGAAGCTGGTATCGGTACTTTGATTCGTCATGCTCTACGACCTCCCTGTGCGGCAGGGAAGCCATTGAAACTGGTATTGATGGATGAGATAAGCAATGTTCCTGCAGGGCTTTCGTGTTCGTCATGCCGCCACAGAAGTCGGTTGATCTTTTACTTTGCCATTATCGCTCTAGGCACGCGCATCTGTGAGACGACGAAAGCTGACGGCTCATCGGCTGATGCTGCTGAGCCCAGACTCCACGTATGAGCTACCACATAAACTCGAGAGAATGTCAATTCGATCTCGGCGTTTCAATGTAAGGACATGGGAGCTTTGTGGCAAGCTCTTTTGCACTTGTCGACAGTGTTGAATCGACTGACATGCAGTAAGCCGTTCGCGTTGATATCTCCAAGCTCTCTAGACGCTGCGCGAATTTAGTCACGCTTTGAGTGCTTGTAGCCACAGTAGCATGAGGACGAAACGATAAAGCCAAGTGAGACGGCTGAGTTCAATGGCAGATCAAATTAGAATAGATGCTGTCAAAATATGATACGCGCTGTCCCTCCATGCCAACTATCCTAGTTCAGTGTCACATGTTCTGATGTCAAAGACCTGGACGACTCGCCACAGATACTTGCAGTGCTCTCCAATAACGGGTCTTGCAGTACTTCGTATCGACTCATCTTTGCCATGATCATCGCTTCTTGTCACAACATTTCCGTCAAAACTACGTTGCTTTGACATCTGGTGACCGCGATCAACTTCTGATTCCGCATCTAACGATTGAAGTCAACTTGGAACGAATAGACACTCTGACGGCCGATTACTATCTTGAGGACCTCGACATAATTTTCGATTATACCTTGCAAATCCCAAACGACCACCATACAGGTCACTCCATTGAGAATGATGCGAACGAAGAAGCAACAGCTCTACTTCCCTCACCCCAAGTACACTGAATCCGGCTTTAGGGTTAGGGTTAGCTCGATAGCTGTCTTTCGTCAACATTGGAGCCATGATTCAGAATGGTTGATGACAACAAGATGGATCTGTCGTATCTTACTATCATTGATTTCGGTTCTGAGAAGAGAAAATGGCATGATCAATCTCGTGCGACGACATGCGTAGTCTCAAATCATGGACTCCAAAGTAAAGAGCGGGGAGGAAGCTGATGTCGCTGAATGATAAGGGCGATCGCTCCTACAACCCCAACCTCACCCCTTCACCAACCGTAAACACCAACGACACGTCCATAACACATCGGCAAACAGAACTTCTCTAAGATGCCACAACCAACCTCCCCCATCCCCGTAATAAACATATCCCCCAGCAACCCTCACGCGCCTACAGAGCTCTTATCAGCCGCCTCCGAATATGGCTTTGTCTTTATCGAAAACGACGCCGAAACCGGCATACCGCCCCAAGAAATCGCGCGAATGTTCGAGCTGTCGAAGGAATTCTTCGCGTCTCCCGTCGAAGTGAAGCAAGAGGTCGCCATAGGTTCCAACGAAGCGGGCAAGAATCTCGGCTGGCTCAGTAGGGGGATTGAGAAGCTTGATCCGAAGGGGCAGAGAAGGGCTGACGTGAAGGAGTGAGTATGCTTGCTGATTTCTCTCTCTTTTCTCTTTTTCTATCTTTTTTGGATCAATCCCTACCTCCACAAAAAAAAGAGTCGCCCTCGTTCGACCCCCTCCCATTCCTCACGGCATAACGCCACCCAGAAGCAACAATAACTAACCACCCACTCTTCACGAAAACAGAGCCTTCAACATGTCCCCACCCTCCAACTCCCCCTCCACCCCGGCCCAACCGCTCCCCCGTCCCCTCCTCCCCCACGCCCAAACCCTCACAACCTTCCAAGCCTCCTGCCAAAACCTCTGCCTCACCCTCCTAACCCACCTCTCGACCGCCCTCCAAACGCCACCAGACTGGTTCACAACCCGGCACGACCTCCGCGCCGGACCGTCGGGGACAGTGTTCAGAATGTTGTACTACCCCGCCGTCGAATCGACAGGTGAGGACGAGAAAGACGGAGGTGACGGAGGGGATTTGCGCGCAGGAGCGCACAGCGATTTCGGCAGCCTGACGCTCCTCTTCCAGCTGCCGGGGCAGCCGGGTTTGGAGATCCTCACGCCGGGGGGAGAGTGGGCGGGCGTTCCTGTGGATCCTCGAGGGGGTGGCGAAGGAGCAGAGGTGGAAGGGCAGGGGCAAGGGGAGAGAGCGCTGCCGATCCTGGTGAACATTGGGGATTTGTTGGAAGATGTACGTTCCCCCCTTTTCTTTTCTTTTCCCTTCCTTTTTCTTTTGCCTGTCAGAAAAGCCCATATGGGAAACCAATACCTCTGACTATGGAAAAAGTGGACGAGCAACCTCCTAAAATCGACTCGCCACCGTGTCGTATTTCCCAAACCTCAAGCGCAAGACAGGTACACGCTCGCCTACTTCTGCCACCCACTCGACGACGTGCTGCTCTCTCCCGTGCCGAGCGAGATCGTGCGAGAGCATGCTGAGAGGCAGCGCGGTAGCGAGGCTGGGAGTGAAAGTGCAAGTGCAAGTGCGAGGGCGGAGAGGAGAGAGAAAATGACGGCGCGGGATCACCTGATGGAAAGGCTGGGAGCGACGTATTCGGTCGGTTAGACGAAGTATAAGTTGAAGTAGAAGTAGAAGTTGGAGATTCGAGGGAGGGAGGAAAGGGAAAATGGGAAACGTGGGATGTGAATTTGACGAAGGAAATGATTGCATTGTGCGTGTTTTGGTTCCAGATTTTTGAATTTTTCCGTGCCGTTATTGTCTGCATAACTTTGGTTCTCGATGTTGGTGTTGGTGTGACTCTCAGTCCAGTGTTCCTCCCACTTCGGCGAGGCAAGCAAAAGCAAGAAGCAGAAAAGAAAAAAAAAAAAAAAAAAAAAAAAAAAACAATTGACCACTAGGACCGCAAAGCAACACTCGAGCCAAACAAGCCGATGAAGATGTGCTTTTCCCCTCGCAGCCCGTACGCCATACCGGACCCGTCCATCGATCCATCGATCCGTCCGTTCGTCCATCCATTCGCCATACCAGAATTAAATCCCCACCCCAGTACTCCGATCATAATGCATCAAGCAGTAGAGTGTAAAAGAAGAAAAAGAAAAAAAGTCATGAATCCCACCAACAAAAAGAAAGCCACACTTACCTCTCATCAACCCGAATGCCACGCCCTCCCCACATCCCCCCCGCTACCCCCGCCACTATTCCCATTACTCCCCCCCGCCAGCAAGAGTTCCAACATATCCTGCCCACCCAGCTCGGGCCCATACATCGTCTGATTAACATCCGCGCCGCTGATATTCAACAACGGATCCAGCGGCAGCGCGAGCCAGTCCTGCATATCGTCACCGAAACCGGGGAAATGCCCGCCCGCGCCGCCACCGCCGCTGTAGGCCGTGCTGCCGTTGGCGTCGCCGCCCGCAGAGCCGATGCTGCCGCTGTGCATGTGGTGGGCGCCTCCTGCGGAAGCGTCGGGGTTCTGGGAGGGGGAGCGAAGCCCGAAAGAGGGCGGGGGCATCACGGAGAAGGCGTTGTTGTCGTTGGGGCTGAGGAGGGAGTCGTAGTTGTCGTTGTTGGTGGAGATGGAGAAGCCCGCGGTCGTGGTGTGGGGTTGGCCATCGGAGTTGTATGAAGTCCAGGTGTGCGGGAGGGCGCCGGCGCCGGCGCCCGTGCCGGCTTGTTGGTGGCTGACGGGGTAGGACTGGCCGTCCTGCCCGTTCTGGCTGTAGGGGAAGATGGGGGTGCCGAGGTGGCTTTCGCGCGTGCTGCGGGCGAGGACGGTGCGGCCGTCGGCGGTGAAGCGGACGAGGCGCGGTTTGAGGTTCTGCGTGAGCGTGTCGAGGAGGTCGGCGAAGCGGCTGGCGACGTGGACGTCGTCGACGATGCAGGTGCGGAGGGCCTCGACGGTCTTGTCCATGAGCTTCAGGGCGTCGGCGATGTCGGCTTCGCTGGCGCCAAGGGAGAAGGACTTCAGCAGCATGATGCAGACGCTGATGATGCGGAAGTAGGAGCGGACGGGGGCGTGTTTGAGGTAGTTGCTCGGGACGAGGCCGTCGACGACGACGGAGAGGAGGTGGCACGCGGCGTCGCGGACTTCGATCATGTACTTCCTGTCACCACCCAGCCATTTGGAGAGTGTCTGCGGTGTGATGGCAACATCGCTCCTAACACCGTTTGTCGTGACAGCGCGAACATGATCGGCTGCCTGTCCGACAATCTGCACGGGATACTCGTTGGCACAACGCTCGGCGACAGCCTGCAGCGCGAGCGCGTTGAGGTACACACGGCAGTAATCGTATTCGATCTCGAGGATGTAGCGCATGTACTTTGGGATAGACACGCACTGCTCGAGATCTTTGCGCCACTCCAGGAAAGGCGCCAGAATCTGCTCAAGAGAAGCCTTGTAGTCGCCATTCTTGATCAGATCACGAGTGAAAGCCTTGTTGGCGAAGATCTTAGCATTGCCCTCGCGGAGTGTGGAGGCGATGCGAAGCCAGAAATGGATGACGGTGTCTTGAATGCTGTCGTGCTGGCCCAGCTGTCTCTTCCACAAATCGCTGTCTTCGGGCTTGCTGTAGTTATTCGGCAGCATGGAAGTCAAGCCCAGGCGGCCACTGGTAAGAGTCACATTGACCAAGAGGAGATCTCGCACGCCAGCACGGCGCTTATCATATGCATAAAGCTCGTCCGCCGACAGTGGCAAACCAGCCGCCGTCCTCGCATGTCTTTGCCAGTCACTCTTGTCGAAGACGCCAATCTCAAACGCCAGCGACATGGCAATGCCCAGGAGCATCCAGCACAAGCGATCACTGCGCCAACAAGGCTCGAGCCAGGAATCCATTCTCTGCCCACCGATACCTTTCGGGACATCATCCACAGTCTCCGGATCGGGAGTGGCGGCGGCGTATTCAGGAGTCATAAGATCGTCGTCGTCCTCGTCGGGCGGGAAATGCATGGCGCGTGGATGCCACTCCGTGAGTAGGATGAGCGACTCAGCGGTCCCGAGTGTTCTGAGCCCTTTGCGAGAGAGTGGATTGACGTCGCTACTAGGTTCCGCGCCAGCACCACAGAAACCCCCGCCGAATTGCTCTTGACCCCAGACTAGACGATCGACCATGCCCTGCAGATAAGTCCACAGCTTGTTGTGAATGACGTACGGACGACTCTGATTGCCAGGGCCTTCCAATTCCATGTGACGCGATGCGGTCAGGAGGATGGTGACGGAGAGCATTGGCTCGGTGGCGAGGAGTTTCGGATGGTGCTCTGGAGATCTGAAGTCGGGGAGAGCCACGGGTGTGAGGGGCGCACAGTACTTGTAGAAGTACTCAACGTATGCCATACCCTCCTTCGCCGTGAACCAGCCTTGACGCACGAAGCGATAACGCGCCCAAGCCTTGAGCGCCGCAGCAACGTGTACCGGATCCGGCGGGATGGTAGAGTCTCCCTCTGGCGACTCGACTTTGGCGGCCTTGCGCTTCATCTCTCCCGAGAAAGACGAGACGCGCGCGGAAGACGTAGTATTGGCAGGCCCCGGACGCTCCGCCGGACTCATGACGGCGGGATAAGAAGTGCCCGCCGGCGAAGGGCCATTGAGACTCGGGCGCTGCGTGCTCGTCGAGCTGCCCGTTCTTCCACGCACGGCGGCCTCGTACAAGACTTTAAGCGCATCATGTCCGCTATGCACCTCGCTCGCCTGCAGGATTGCGGTCATCTGGTCACCCATCTTGAAATCCTCCTCGCCGTACTGCAGCGGTTTGGGGCCCTCTGGCCTCCTCAGAGGCTGCGCGCGGCCAATGGAGCCGCCGGGCGTGCGCGGCACGTCGTCGTAGGGGTCATCGTCGTCGCCGTCCAGGGTGGAGGCTCGCAGGCGCTTGCGGCCGGTCTTGATCTCGTAGCCGTCGTCGTCGCCCGGCTCTTCGGACACGCCGTCGCGGTTGGTGTCCGTCTTCTTTTTGCGGCGCGTCGCGGAGAAGAAGCAGTCCTTGGCCTCTCGCCTGCAGCGCATGCACGGTGGCTCATGGGGGTTGTCGACGGAGCCTAGGTCGCAGCGCACCTTGCGACGGCGGCATGGGATGCATGCCTGATATGTACGCTGATGGCCGGGTTGCTGCTGCTGGGTGCTTGTGCTGCCTTCGCGCTGCTGCGACTGCGTATTCTGGGATTGTGATGCGGCGGCCGGGGCCGGGGGAGTGGCGAAAGAGTCATTGGACATATGGTAGTCGCTGGCGCGAGCCATTGTGTGTCTGGGAGTGAGGCCTGTGGGCAGTAGCAAGAGAGCGGTTGTAAGCGCTTGCAGTCGGCCTTGAGAATAAGAGTGCGGAGTGTGGAGGAGTTATCAGTGCGCTAGGTCTGTTATCGATGGGTTCAGTGCGCTAGACTCTGTTATCGAGCGGGGGCGGTGGCTCGGTAAGAGCGTGAGCGCTGGGGCAGGCAGGGGCAGCCTGTTTGATAGCGATCAAGTAATTGTTTGATGATACCCCGTCCGGCCCGTCGCGTAGTGTGGTGTGTGTATCAGTTGGTAGGGTGAGGATGGAGTCGACGACGTCTTTCTCGCGTGCCTGGATGGCTCAGGGTAGTATGTATGTGTCGACGGATTCGAATTTTGACTTTCTGCCTTTCTTACCCGATCCTTCACGTGTTGTTGTTCGGCACGATCACGATGCAGTTGACGCGACAGTGCTTGAGTGCGGTCTTGGAAATCATGATTGTGTGCAGCTGTGTTGTCGTTGTTGTGAGTGTGAAAAGGTGTCTATTCGAGTGGGTCGGGGAGAGGAAGTGAAGAAGCTTTCGAGTACAATACAGATGTATGGGCGGGCGCATGTCCTTGCAATCGCGTGACCTCACAGGCGCGGGGCGGAGTTTGGCGGGGTGGCGGTGCGACAACATGATCATTAACAATTGGATGGGAGTCAGAAGCCACGTGCGAGCGATTAGGTCATCAGGAATGAGGTGAATGTAGTTTGACATGTCGTGCGAGGGACGTCTTTGAATATAAGGTATGGAAGCTTCGTGCTTGTGAAGTACCTACATACCTCTATACCTTGATATATGCGCCTATTGTATGCAGGACGGGCAATCACAGATAACGCACCCATCTACAATAGTACACCCAGCCATCATCTTCACATGCACATACACATGCCCCGTGCATTCGGCACCTTTGATCAAGAACCCCAAGTAACCGAGGCACAAACCTGTGCCACCGAAGCCAGACATCACTCTCCATCGAAATGAGACCTGAGGCTGTAAGAAGAAAAGACTGATGCAACCGATTGAAGACCACACTACATGTATTTCCCTGGTCCCCGATTTTTGGAAAACGCAGAAGGAAAGAGAAAAATGCATCGCTCGAACGTACCAATCTAGGAATTACAATAAAACGACAAGGGGCAGTCACTGGTCCCTTCTCAGAAGTAGTAAAAACTAACAAGGAAAAGAAGGAGTTAAAGGAAACAGAAGATCGGAGGGACATCACTAATGACTGTCCCCTCCGCCCTTCAAGATGACTGCTTGGCGTAAGTGAGAGCCAGCGTGCAGTGCCAACTCGAGCACTACCACCCCAATGAGAAAAGGAAAAAAAGAAGAGAAAAGAAAAGAAAACTCCCAAAACGCTCGCTTGAACCGTGAAAGAAAACCAGATTCCTCCATCCCTAAACACTTGTAGGGATCCCTTCGAGTTTTTCGTTTCTTCTTTTCTTTGCTTTTTCAAAAAAAGTGAAAATCCCAAAATTTCCCAACACGCCCTCCGTCCCGATCCCTTGTTCTCGTAGGATGCATGCAAATTGCGCGCGTGCGCTGATCAAAATGCTTGTAGCGTCGCGCCTGCTTTTTGGTAAAGTTTCTTCTTCTTTTCAGGTGCCGCAGGGTGAGGGGACTCGTCGATCATCATATCAACGTGTCTCCATTCTCTTCTTCTATCTTGCCGTCATGTCTTTTCACAAGAGACCCTAAGTCCTGTATCCAGAAGTCGAGCCGGCGTCGCTGCCGCTCGGGGTGCCTGATGCTTCACCGCTGGCGATTTCCAGACAGCGTCTTGCGAGAGCGACCACTTCGCCTTCGCCGCCGTCTTCGCTGCCTTCGCCTTCGTCCTCGGATTCGACCGTCTTCTCGCTGATCTCGCGCACCATTTGCATGACGTCGTCGGCTTTGTTGATGGTTTCCAGCAGACTTTGATCGTTGCTCTCGAGAAGCTGCAGAAGGGTCCAGATGGCGATGTGTTGGAAGGTAGCGTCACGCGAGGCGAGGAAACGGGAGAGATAGCCGTGGATGCCGCCTGATGGCTGATTCCACGATTCGAGGAAGAGAGTGTAGTCGCCGACTAGGATGTTGTTAGTACAATTGTTTTCAGGACGCTCAGCAAGATCTGATGTACCTTTGCTGCTGAGGTTACCAAGTGCGGCAGCGCTATTGCCTTGCACTTCGATACTCTCGCTCTCCGTCAGCGGGATAAGGACATCGAACACGCCCAACTTCAAGAGATGCGGCTTGAGCTCGTCCGAAAGCGCCAGCACCGCAATCGCGGCCGTCATCTCGCTCTGCACGCTCAACGGCACCTGCAACACCAGTCGCTTGCATTCCTCCACGGCGCCCGCGTCGAGCACCAACTGCTTGTTCCTGTCAGACGACGCTGCCAAGTTGCGTAGGGTCGATATCGCGTGGCACTGAATTTCCTCGTTGTCCGTGGATCCAAGCAAGTCAACCAGTGGTCGTAGGAATCCCGCATCGATGATCGGCGATTCGTTCATCGGGTGTATGCTGATGTTTCTTATGCAAGCCACAGCCGAGAGGATCAAAGGCAGATAGCTGGACTGTAGCAGCTGCAGTAATGGCGGCAGTCCTCCAGCTCTGACGATATCCAATTGGTACTTTTCATCGCTGGCCAAATTCCTCAGGGCCAGCGCAGCCTGACACTGTACCTTGGGTGCCTGGCCCTTCATCAGCTGTACCAGGCTCTGCACCAGCTTCGTTTCCGTTTGAGCCAAACGCTTCCTGTTCGCCGAATCGACGGCAATGTTGCTCAGGGCGGTTGTGCAGTAGTATTGGACGTCTGTGTCCGGGCTGCTGAGAAGGCCGACGAGTACAGGAATCGCACCGGCCGACACAAGCTGTTGGCGGTTGTCATCCGAGTGCGTCATGTTTAGCAAAGCGCCTGTAGCGTTCCTTTGCACCCGCATATCCTTGCTCTTTGCCAAACGCGTGAGCGGCGCCAGAGCACCTGATCTTGCTATCCGCGCCTTGTTCTCTTCGTGTGTTGCCAAGTTTGTAATGCATCCGACTGCGTTGCATTGCACCTCGACATTGGGTGAGTTCATTTGGCGAATAAGGGGGGTCAGTCCGTTAAGGGAAACGATAAGCACTTTGTTTTGGCCTGTACACAGATTGTCAGCGTACGCTCGCAGACAGATGGCACCAGATAGACATACCATCTACGGCAAGATTGCCCAGGGCGGCTGAGGCAGCCCGCTGAACCTCAATATCCGGGCTTTCGAGCAAGAAGAGGATGGGCTCGAGAGTGGCTTTGTCGACGGGTCGTACATCTGGACGTGGTGATAAGCAAGTGCCCGGTGTTTGGTAGTTCCATCATTCCAACTACACACCTCTTTCTGTGATCTCGGCAAAGGTCAAGCTTGCGCTGCGTTGCAAGTCGATGTTCTGGCTGTAGACAAGGGTGCTGAGCGCATTCAACGGCTCGCCGGAAAAGAAGTCGGTCTCGGCCCTCTGCACGTCATTTTGAACATCAGCATACGGATCTGGATGACAGTAGGGTATGGTATGGGCATCGCGACGCCGCTGCTGCGCATGACGGATGTGCCAAGTCTGCAGCAGCGAGGCGGCACGGTGGGAGTGAATTACATTCTCTAGGTAGTTGAGCAGGTCGGCGACGGCCTCGCGCTCCGAGTCGGCCAGGACATTATCGTAGTCGACCTTGCTTCGGGTGGGGAGGCAGCAGTAGAATAGCCTGCGGCAGAGGTCGCTCATGGTGTAGGCCGTGGCCTTGCGAGCATGGGGCGCCGCAGTGGGCCAGCAGCGCTCTGGTGGTCGTTGTTGGGCTGCGGTCTTGGATGCGCGCGCGCGCAGCTTGCAACACCGGGTGGATTGGCGGTGGGCGGCGGAGGGCGGCGATGGGTATTGAGGGTTGGCAGTTGGAGGTGTAGATGGCTGAAGGGTCAAAGCTACGGTGGTGAAACTGTCGGCATGTGAAGATACGGGATGTGGTGAGGTTGGTGAAGCACGCGCGAAGGGTCAGATGACGGAGAGGCCCTTGGGTGGTGGAGGATTGATGAGGCACTCGGTAGCGGTAGCGTCTCACGAAGCTGTGTCTAGAGAGCAAGCAAGCAAGCAAGCAGCCAGACAACAGCCAGACAGCAGCCAGACAGCAGCCAGCCAGAGCAGCTTTGGTGAGGGCCAACTGCCAACCTTTCGGGGCAAGCTCCCGTCCGGCGGCTGTGCGTCTCCCAGCAACAACAACACAACAACGTCACTTACCTCTGTCTTGAGCCAGTCTCTATATGACATGAAAGCAGCTACACCGTATCTTGAAGAAATCGACATGGAATTTGAATGCTAAGATCAACCCCAATACTCGTGTGTTGTGTCCCAACGTGCTCCGACACTTGCCCTCCGATCGATGCCCATAGTCCTTTGTGATCGAACATACGCTTCCCAGCCACGGACGGGCATATCTCCGCGATGCCCAAAAGGCTGTTTTACCAGAAGTAGAAACGGCTATCTCAACCGTCTCGAGTCGATAGAACATAACGAAGCTGGACGAAGAATCCTGAAGGCAAATGATAACAATGCCCAGCATGCAAATACGACGAAGCAATGCTATTCTCGATATGTCAGCGCAAGATGAACATTGCACAAGCGAATTCGTGTATAATATCTATGCCGATCGATCACGATGCGCGAGTCATGCCCACCGTGAGCTACATGTACACATCGCAGTACAGTAGTCTCTCGTGCATGGGTATATAAGTCTTTGAATAGAAGACCACGCAATAATGATCATGCTCGTGTGAAGAGCAGGAAATCTCGCTGGATCACTCAAACTTGTTGTATGATCTTCTTGCATTTCAGAGGCTGCCGAACGTGTTTCGCTCACCCCGATTCACCAGGCCTTCGCCCCGGAAGATGAATGCCGTACCTTGTTCATTGTCGTCTTTCACGAACGTGAGATTCGACCGCTGGAATCGCTATGAGGTCCCGCGCAGCGACCAGAAGGCGGGCTGCAGTGTCTGAAGTTTCAGAATAATTCGTACATTAGAGCTCAGTCCTCAGATATGCTCCGATGGCATGACTGATGGAATTTATATTTCAGAAAAAACTCCAGTATTTCGGAGTCGTGTTAAGATCGGATGCAGGCGGTGATGTTACAGTCCGATGGTCTGCCAATTTCAAGACGGCTTTCGCTGCACACATACTTATGTACCTAGGGTCAGATAGTACCGGTACATACGTCGAGCCTGCAATCTTCTCTTTGGGCTGCGAGGACGACGAGGCTTGTTTGATTTCAACACTGCCACGCCGTAGCACTCCGTCTCCAACCCTTCTGTCTCGCCCAGAAGTCTCGCTGGGCACATTCTCATCATCTCGTAAAACCACGCAACACAGCCTCCCTCCGTCCCTATCCGCTATGTCTAAGCTTGCGGCGACTCTGCATCTTTCACTTCCCACCGAGACAGCACCTGTCCCTCTTTGAGGTCTTCAAAACCAAGAAAAGGTCTGTGAATCACATACCCGGCGACTAGGGTGCTGATCTCGCTCGCCACACTTCACAAAGGGTCTCATTACCCGATACTGGCTTTGATGATATTGAGCGATATATCACAGGCCACAGGGACACAACGTGATGTCCATGCCAAATATTGAGCGAGGCTCAGTATTAAAGTCCCTCGAAGTGGCACGCCTGACAGACTAGATACATGAACACGTGTGGCAGTGTACCCTCCATAAAAACCCAAACCGCAAACCGCAAACTCAAAGCTTCACGCGGCATCAAAACCCTACTCAGCGAACCGAAAAATTCAAGGCTCAAAGTTCATAGCGTGTGTGTGTGTGTGTGTGTGTGTGTGTGTGTGTGTGTGTGTGTGTGTGCAAAGAAGGCTCGAAGGGTTCTGTCTGTGTGAGCGATTTTCCTTCGCGAAAACACCGTTTGCAAATCCTCCCCAACCAATACCAAGCTTCTTGACAAGCTCTTTCTGCTGTGGTGATGATCGCGCTTCAGCCTTAGGGTTGAGACATTGCTGGACTCTCGTGGGGGGTTTCAGCGAGGGGCAACATAAGGAAATCTTGATGGGAAGAGTTGGGGTTTGATGGGAGGAGATGAATGGGATGAGATAGAGTGTATCTGACTTGGCGTTCTACTGCTGGGCACGGTGAGGATAGATAATGGGTACGTGTTGGTCTTGACCTCAGACAGAGAGGAAAAACGCAGAGACGAAGATTGCTGCGGTCGCCTTACCTCTCAACAATGTAAGCACGCCGGTTTGCGTCAAGATGTGAAGTCCCTGGTCCAGCTTTGTTGCCGCTCTACTATACGCCGCGAAGCGTGTTCCTGGTAGCGATCGATGTCGTGTTACAAGTCCTCAAGCGATCCCATGTTCATACTTCCCACGCCGTTCCCTCACGCATCGGACGTCTTACCCATCGCCGTCTACCTCCGTATCTCCAGTCTTTACTACGCAATCAGTCTCTAATCTACCTCCTAGAAGCTCACCACAACTCCACACGCGCAGGCTGATGATGACAAGCCCTGACCTGACATGATGTCCATCATCTGTAGCCAAGAGCCCAAGCCCGCCGGCGCAGGCTTGGCCCGCAGCATCTTTAGAGCTGAGGGCATGCAGCGTGACATACCTCGGACTGACGGTGCTGCTGATAACCCACACTGGACAGAACCGAGGGGTGTAGATCTCGGTCAGCAAAATTATGTCGTGCGTGTTATTGGTTCGCTTTGCAGGCAAGACAGACAGCCGAGAAGAATGACAAAATGCCGGTCTTTGGTTTGGTTGATTGGAGTCGCTGTACGAGCAATTAACGAAGCAAGCCGGTCGCCGCGGCCTCCCTTCAGATCCACAAGTGTAGACAAGGTTTACTTTATCAGAGTTCCGGATGTGCTGCTGCGCCCTTTGGGCCGAGCCTAGTTTCCGACAAGAAGGAATTCCCTCAAAGATTCATAGGTTATGAGGTGAGAAACCAAGATCACGCCAGTCACGGGAGAGAATTCGTGGTACTAATGCGTGGGGGGAGCCGTGATTCGCTCAGTATAGGTGGTGACACATATGCTACGCTACCTACAGGCAAGGTACCTCGCCTCTGTCAGGCTTGTCAGCAAGATCGCGCTCGCGTGGCTGCTTTGGCGAGCAAAGCAGTTGCGTAGTTCCAATCTATCTACATGTACCAATCCTGCACATACAGGACGGGGGCATGTATGCAACGCAAGCCGCGAACCGTAGAAAAGTGACGACAGAAAATAATTGGATCCGAGTGACATAATCATGTGGATGCACGTGCCGTTCAAGCAAAAGCACCGGAGGGATTGGCGTTTTTGGGACTGGGTTTTTGGCTTTGGCGGTTTTGCGGGGAAATGAATCAGGGTGCTGGTGCTGGTGCCGCCGGCTGGAATGGAAGGATGAGATGAACGGATCGATGCGTGCATGATTGTTGATGCGCACGGATAAAAGTTGTGAGTGTGTCAGTCATCAAATGCCTTTATTCATTGTCGTCGACTAGAACCAAGTACCTGAGCAAGTAGATGGTAGAGTCGAGGAGGAGGGGAAGACTCGGACGATGGGTCCAGGCCAGGCATAGCAGTGGATAGGGCTGGCGGATGGACGAGACGCGGTCAACGTGATCTTCCTTGCACATGATGGTAGATGGGCTGCAGAAGCTCTGGCAGCACTGGCAGCACTGGCATTCGTGTGGTAGTGCTATTTGTTGCTTGTTGGGTGGGCGATTGCCTTAGCTCGCGAGGCGGAGTTTTCTTGGCTCGGACGGAGACATGGTGGGCGCAGGCGGCAGACGAGGGTGATGATCATCGCTCGCATCGTTCTGGACGCCTGCTGGCTGTGTCAGGACGGACAGGACAGAGTTATGTGTGTGGTTTATGAGGTATCTGTGGCTCCATCCACGCCCATGCTTTCATGCTCATCTTGCTCATGGCTGCTGCTGATGATTCCCTCCCGCCTTCCAAGACCAGAAAAGACCTGACCATACGCCCCGACAACACGCCCCTCTCTTCTTACCCCGTTGTTACTAGACATCATTACCTTATTCGTGGCTGAAAGACTGCCTACCTACCTGCCTGAACACATACCTTGCCGATTTACTTCCACCACGACTATCACTCTTCTTCATCAACATCAACATCAACATCCACCTCAACCTCATCCTTCGCATATCATCAACCCAGCAGTACCTACATCACACTACTGCCCTGCCCTCCTCTACTACTGCGCGCTGCTTGCTTTGCTTTTGCTTGCTTTGCCTGCCCCACTTCGCGCTAAACAAGCAAGTCCAACGAACCCTTTCCCTCCCACAGCCCGCTGCCCGCCTAGCACATTCACACGTGCGAGGCTTTGCGTGCATGGCCGCATACGACATCCAGAAACACTTCAAAGCACTGCGCGTCGACACCGGCCGCCGCAGACGCAACCCCTTCGACACCGGCTTCGAGGATGACCTGGACGACGACCGCAAGCCCCGCTCCTCGTCCAAGACACCCGCCAAACCTTCTCCCCTAGAGAAAAACCCGGCCGCTACTACCACCGCCAAGCCGTCCTCGCCCAACAACGCCCGCGACAGCGAAGATGAATTTCTAGATCCCTCCAAACCAAAGCCCAAAGACCGTCGACCCAGCCCTGCGCCGGATCGCCAGTCCGCCTCGCGCGATTTCGAAGCTTCCACCGCTGCTGCCCGTCGTTCTTCTGCCGAGAAGGCCGCCGCCGCCCACCGGCGTTCTCTCGCCGCGAAGACCCAGGCAGGAGGCATCCTCGCCTATCTCGACGAGAGTGACGACGAACAAGACGACGCCGAGGCTCTTGTGCGCGCCCGTCACGACCGGAGACCTAGCCCTTCCCCACGCAAAGAATCGGACGCCAAAAGCCCAGGACGAAGATCTTCCACCCCGCGAGGAGAAAAAGAAAACAACCACACCGGCAAACTTGCGCCTCCTCGTCACACTGTAGCATCACCCTTCGCCGGAACCAAGTACCTGCAGGATAGCGACGACGAAGACGACATAGCCGTCACCTCTCGCTCAAACAGCCAAGACGACACTAACGACCCGGACATCGACGACGGTCTCGGACCTTTGTTCAATACCGCTCGCGCCCCCGCCCCCGAAGTCAAACGCGTCGACAAACCCAAGGCTCAGCAGGGTGGAGGCGTGTCCTGGCGGGCTTTCTCAGAAGGAAGAGCCGACCAGCGATCCGCCGAGCTCGCTGCCCTGCAAGCCAACCTACGCAAGCGCGGAAAGAGCATCTCGTTCGGTACTCATGCAGTCACCGACGATGGACAGCGTATCCCGCTCATCCTCTCCACAGACCACCCCTCCGGACCAAACTCTAGAGGACCAAAGGGTGGGAAGCGAACCAGGTCTCCTCCTCGACGCGCCAGCGATGTTGAGCCGGCCGCAGATGAAATTGCAGACGGATTCGAGCGATACGATCCGGCCGAGTTCAAGACAAATCCGTTCACAGGTACGCCTTCCTGAGAGCGAATCCACCGTAGCACGTAAAGCAAATAAATGGCATGTATCTAACTTTCGTCTCCTAGGCGAGCCAGTCAGGCGAAGCAACAGCGAGCCGGACGCGGGGCCCCCTATCCCACGCTCCGATGTCAAGCAGCCAGGCAGTGCCCATAGCAGCCTCCCCGACATACGGATCGAGGACATTTCCTCCTAGTCTGACGCCTGATCATGTAGCTTCACCAGGTCCCTCATCGCCCTCGTCGTCAGAGTCCAACATGACCACGTCACTTGATAGTCTCGCCAGCAAACTCACTGTGTCGCCGCAAACAATCCCCGAAGCACAAAAGGTAGACCATTCGCTTGACCGGGCCATGGATCATATCACCTCGCCGCTCATGTCACCCACGTACGATGGCAACAATCCTCTTAGTAGAAATTCGAGTACACGATCGCTACGTATGGGACGTGCTTCCAGAATCCCTGGAATCGGCTCCAGTTCAAGGAGATCCTCGCGTCGTTCTGGCGATCCGAACCAAATGTCTGCTAGTCCCGCGCATGCATTCTTGTCGTCATGGAATAACCGCGATGCTACCTCGGAACCTGCTCAAGTCGAGCCCAAGCCTGACGACGAGGGCCAGTCGATCGGATTGAATAACGAATACATCATCGGTCGGACAGTGAATCGCGGTGGCTTCGGCGTTGTTAAGGAAGTTCACTCATTCAATCCCAGGACTGGAGATAGCATCATCAGAGCCGTCAAAATTGTCCGCAAGCAGGTTCAGGGTCAGAATGAGGATGAAAATGAGAAAGCCCAACAAGAACTCGAACATGAAGTTTCCGTTTGGCGATATCTCAGCCACCGCAACATCCTCAGCCTGCACGCTGTGTACGACACAGATTTTGCTACATTCTGCGTCATGGACCTGAACGTTGGTGGCTCTCTGTTCGACCTGGTGGCCAAGCAGCGGACATTGGCTGCCAGCAACGGCGGCTCAAAAGGACTGGAGGGCACTCTCGCCCATCGGTACGCCTACCAGCTCGCATGCGCATTACGATACCTCCACGAAGACATTCGCGTGTGCCACCGCGACATCAAACTCGAAAACTGCCTCGTAGACCTCTCCGGCCCCAACGCCGAAACCGAAGGCGGCAAACTGCGCCTCTGCGACTTCGGCCTCGCAGACTTCCTCCACAGCGGCAGCATGGACGACCACACCAGCGAGCAACTCGACGACGGCACGCTCGGCATGCACTCCAGCCACAGCCACAGCCACAGCACGCGCGAGCACCTCCGCACGACCTCCTCCGTCATCGGCACGCTGGAGTACGCCTCGCCGAAAGGCCTGACCGTCAACCGCAAGCTGTACGAGACGGCGGGCGACGTCTGGGCCTTCGGCGTCGTCGTCTACGCCCTCTGCACCGGCGACCTGCCCTTCCGCCACGCCATGCCGAGCAAAACCGTCGAGCTCATCATGCACTCTGATTTCGACGTGGATGCTTTGCGGCAGGCGGCTGCGGGCTCCGAGGGCGCGATAGAGCTCGTCAGGGGGTGTTTGGAGCTCGATGTCGATTTGCGGTGGACCATTGGCGACGCGTTGAGGAGTGCGTGGTTCGAGGGGTGTGTGGAGGAGGAGGATGTGGAGAGGAAGAGGAGTATTTGGGGGTGAAGAGTGGCGAGTGCCGATGGAATGAATTCTGGGAGAGGTAGGAAGAGACGGGAGGAAGTTATTACGATTGGCAGGCACGAACGACTGATACGGACTGGGCTGGGATAGGCTGGTGGAAAAGTTCATCATGGAACGACAAGAACAACAAGATCGAAAAAAGGAAAGGGAAACGAAAGATTCTCATCTCTACCGACGGCGCTTAACGAGGAATTCAACGACGGGGCAAGGGAGAAAAGGACGACGAAAACGACACCAAAAAGAACGGAAAAAGAAGGCTCTCCAACTCACGATTATTTTCGCTTTGGGAGGCGTTTGCGAGCGACTTTGGTCTTGTTATTGTTCATGGTTGATCGGGCTGCGCTGATCATTCTCTTCACGATGGGTAAATGCGATGGGAAAGAAAAAGGCAACAAACGAAAAGGAAACAAAAACGAAATTCCGGAAAGATACCCCGTTTTTTGATTCAACTCGGAATATACCCTCTTTCACTGTTATGGGCCTTTAGTATTCAATTTTTTTTTTAATTTTTTTTTTGTTTTTTTCTGTTGGATTGGAGTTTGGCTTCTTGTTTGCTAGTGGTAGTTCTACATGAATTGGTAGGTAGTCTATAGTATCATTGTTGCGAGAAGATTTTAGCCGAAGAATGCAAGTGAAAGAATTCAACACTCGAAAGAAGAAGAGGAATATCTCCGACCTTCGACCTATCGATATCGTTCGCGCTTTGCCATTGAGATATGCATGTTTTTCTTCTTCATATTTTCAGAAGAGGTTGGTAGAACTAGGCCACTAGTGATGATGGGTTTTTGTTCGATGGTTGCGATCGGATTTGACGGTCGCTCCCCCAGCCACACCGCGTCGAGTCATGGTCTTCACATTATTGGCACTTGACAGCGAATATGCATGCAAGGCATGCATGTCATCTGTCATCTGCTTGTCTGCGAACCACACGTGCTCGCAGGGGCACGTGCATTCCATCTATTTCTCGGTGAAAGTGGTGCACCATGTAAAGTCTCCGTGCGCATGAAGAGACGAGCGAACCTCCAGAGCTCTTAAAAGGACCATTCGGTCGACAATTGTGGAAGACCCGATGAAGCCATTCCTGGCTTTCAGGCCCGCCGGAACGATGAAGGCGAACGATAGAGATGTCTCATAACACAGGCAATAGTACCGACGTTCCGGCAGGTGTCGGCAGTGGAAAAGGGAAAACCATCCCAGTACGCCAGGACTTCTCTCCCATGGGTAACCCGTCTCACTGGGATTTCTTAAGGCTGAGAATCGGAGAGCACAGAGCGCGAAGTGAGTTCTGCTTTTCATCATAACTGCTCCACTCACTTTCCTCGATGCCGTGATGTTCGCTGCTCTCTCTCCAGAGAATCTCCATCTCCGAGACAATCGTTACGTCAGGGCGCCAAAAAAGTGAGTTCACGCTTTGCCTTTGTGCTCCCATGATCGCAACCATGCGCAATTGTGCAGCCATCCGTTTTTTTTTGCAGTTCCTCAGCCTTCCGGCGCCGGAGCTTTCCCACCAAGAACGGCGCGCGACTGATGATGGCTCTGTGGGTGTGTGTCTGATGAGTTCCATATTTATATAAAGTCAGCGCTTTATGTCTCTTCCTCTTCGCTCGCGCTTCTGCTGCTGCTGCTGCTGCTGCGCGCTTGAATGGCGCTTTATTGCTGCTGGTTGATTGTTGCTGCTGCTGCTGCGACGACGAGGTCTGGTTAGGAAATAGATATATCGCATATCATAACCACTCGCCGCGACAAAGACGCGATCATGGTGCTCGTACGTTCTCCCACCTCCCACCTCCCTCTCCCAACGCCTAACACGAACCTCCCTCCCAGATCGGCTGCTGCGAAGCCGTCATCGCCATCTTCTTCCCACCCCTCGCCGTCCTCCTGCGCAAAGGCTGCAGCGGCTCGCTGCTGATCAACATCTTGCTCACCATCCTCGGCTGGATCCCCGGCGTCATCCACGCCTGGTTCATCATCGCCGCCGAGCCGGGCCATCACCACGACAAACACCCTCGGTCCTCGCACAGCTCGCGCCACAGACACAGCAGTGGAGGGAGACATCATCACCACCACGGCCACGGGGGTGGTAGCTCGCATGCGGGCCGCCATCACCACCATCACGGACATCATGGAAGTCATACGGGCAGACATCACTCGCGTCCGCCGAGGAAGAGCTATGATCGCGATGGGTATGGGGGTGGGATTGCGCCGCCGAGGTATGGTGGTCCGCCGCCCATGAGGCCGGGCAGTGGGTACGGGCCTCCCCCTCCGCCCATGCAGGAGATGGGGTATGCGCCGCCGCCGATGAGGAGTCGGTATTAGATGGGGAGAGAGGTTTTCGCGGAGGAGGAGAGAAAAGAAAGGCGGAGTGGCTTGAATGTGAAGCCTGCTCTCACTTGGATGGAATGGTCGTTTTTATCACTTTCGATCTGGATAGGCACTTCCCGGAGGGGTTTCCCCGTCGAGTTATTGATTTTCTGTACTATAGACCGTATCTTTATTGCGACAAGCAAGCATCTAATAGACATTTCTTCTCGTCTTATTGATGGTGTTTATTTTCATCCTATCTAAAAAACACAGAAATACAGAGGGGTTATCTAGCGACCTTATCAGCCAGCAAAACCTCAGCTGAGCGACAAAACCCCGGTAACTTGCGCCTCAATGAACGCCACAGCTGGAAACAGGCCAACCGCGCCATAAGAAGCAGCATGTCAATCAAATGCACCTATCACAGCACTGCACAGATATTAACTCTTCCTCCTTTGAGCTGATGGCTTTCTCCCATCACGAGCCTCGCCGATAGATTTCGATATCGCATGCACTGGCAACTCTAGTTCAGAGTCGAGGCCCATCCTCCTCCCCTCCACTGGTCGCATACAATGCACAGGACGTCCTCGTCGACGGCTCGGTCGCAAGGGGTAAGCAGTCTCCAAATCAAATCCCATCTTACTGCGACCTGACATGCACACAGAGCAAATCCTGCTGCTTCTCGCAAGCACCGCCGCCGCAAGAACGATTGGCACCACTCTCGCTCGCCGCGATGCCGCCGTGAACTGGACATATACAGGCTGCTACCGCGACAATGTCAGCGCGCGCACGCTCGCATACGCCTCGCATAAGGACTTCGCCGTCCAGACGGTCGAAACATGCACAGCCTGGTGTGCGGCGAATAGCTTCAATTTCTGCGGCCTCGAGTACGGATCCGAGTGTTATGGCGACTACGGCCTCCCTAGCGGCGCAGAGGCAGCTGCGGAGATTGACTGCTCTATGACTTGTGCGGGTGATTCGTCGCAGATTTGCGGTGGTGGGAGTCGATTGAGCGTTTACGCTTCTGGGAAAGCTGGGACTGGTCCGGTTACGAATCCGGGTCCTGATGGCTGGGTTTTTCTGGCTTGTTATTCTGATGCTGGGGGTGGGGAAAGGACGCTGAGTACGTCGCAGAGTGTCGATACTGGGTCTGGGGGGATGACGGTGGCGTTGTGCGCGGCTGCTTGTAGGGCGGGTGGGTATAGGTTTGCTGGGGTGGAGTATGCGGACGAGTAAGGCCTTCTCGCAAGAGTTTGGTGAACTGTGTGGTTCTGATTCTTCTGCAGATGCTATTGCGACAATATAATTCGTGAGCCGGGAACGGTCGCCACCAGCGGGTGCAATATGGCTTGCGCAGGGAACTCGTCTGAGTTCTGCGGCGGCTCAAATCGTCTCAACCTCTACGAATCTTCCGGTCCTTCAGCTCCTCCTGAAAGTGAGACTCCTGCTGCGTGGACGGCGCTGGGGTGCGTCACAGACAACGCCGGAGCTCGCTCGCTAGGCAGCCAACAGGAAGTTCCTGGCGGGTACAAGAATATGACCGTAAGCGGTTGCCTTGATGTCTGCGCCAGTCTGGGCTACGCTTATGGTGGTGTTGAGTACGCGCAGGAATGCTTCTGTGGCGATGCGATTCTTAATGGTGGGTCTTGCGCTGCAGATCAGAAGAATTGTTATATGCCTTGTAGAGGTAATACGGCTGAGGTTTGTGGTGGTTCTAGTCGGTTGAATTTGTACTATGCTGGATTGCAACCGCCCGTGTCATCTTGTGCTCAGAATGGGGCATCGACAACCTGGACGACGAGTTCGACTTTGATTGATAGCACGACTTCGTCAAGTGTTTCTACTTCATCGGGCGTTTCGGCGACAACATCTGGTCTGACGAGTTCGACTACATCCAGCATTGTCTCGACGACATCTTCAACGATATCAAGCAGCAGTACATCGTCGACTATAACGACAAGCACAACCACAACCACGTCAACACTCAGCTGCCCAACAAACACTCCAACGGCATGCCCATCATTCTGGACATCGGTCGTCGCCGACCTCGCCCCATCAATGCGTGACACCAAAGGCGAATGCACCGACTTCGCCCGCGCAGCTATCCGCTACGCCTTCCACGACGCTGCAGCCTTCTCAACCAAACTCCCCTTCTACGCCCCCGCCGCCGGAGGCGCAGACGGCTCCCTCCTCCTATCCGCCAACGAAATCAACCGCGCCGACAACGACGGCCTGCACGACTACCACAACACCCTCAAACAAAAATTCACCACCTACAGATCCCTAGGCTACTGCCTCAGCGCCGCCGACCTAATCCAACTCTCCGGCTCGCTCGCCGTCTTAGCCTGCCCCGGCGGTCGCATCGGTCGCGTAACCGTAGGCCGCACCGACACCACGACGGAAGCGCCACCCGACCTCCTCCCCGCTGCTTTCGGCCCCTCAGCATCCCACGACACGATCTTTCAACTCTTCGCAGACAAAGGCTTCAGCGCGCGCGACCTCGCCGCCCTCCTCGGCGCCCACAGCACGTCCCGCGCGAACTTCCAAACCACGCACGGCGTGCCCGCCGGCTCGTCGCAGGACGACACGCCTGGTCTTTGGGATGTGCGGTACTACAATCAGACGTACTTCGCTCCTGCCGCTGGGAGTGGCGTGGTGCGCTTCGAGAGTGATGTGAATTTGAGCGATGAGAGTACGGTTGTCGGGAAGCAGTTCAAGAGTTTTGTGGGAAATCAGGCAACTTGGGGAGCGAGTTTTGCGAGCGCTTGGCAGGCGATGGGGATACTGGGGATTTCCAGGGCGGCGAGGGCGGGGTTTGTGGATTGTACTGGGGTTGTTGTTGCTGCTTTCCCGAGTTGATGGGGTGGCGTTGATGGATCGCGGTGTTTGTCTGTTTCAGGAAGGCTTACTTACGTGCGGCGTTTGACGACTTGTTAGAGGCGTGATGTGTAGGGTTCATTGATTCATATTCCAAGTACGAGTCGATACTTTATCGCGAGATTATACAACACTTGGTGGACGAAGGCTTGTTCCACTGACGAATGAGTCCTGCTACTCCTGCCTTCCTTTCGGGTTGTCGATTGTTGCTCAATGCCAAAAGGTAGACTCTGGGCATTGAATGGTTTATCAACATCGAAGTCAAAGTATGCGTGTACTGTGTCTTTTGACAGTGATCACTTCTCGATCCGCGCCAATCTGCCTCGTCATGCATGTCTTCAAGACCTTGCAGGTTTCTTATCCTGCTGATTGTAGGTAGTAATACAAAACGGCCACGCGTCATTGCTCACGAGCCCTATACTTCCCAATCGTGAACAACAAGGCCTTGATCGGGAGGACATGCTTTCTTTCGATGAAGACCAGAACGTGAAGTCGAAAGTGTCTCGCGGGCAGTATTTCTCCTCTAGAAGACGCGGGTAAAACTTCCCAGACCAGACGACCACTTTCCCAATCCAGCCGAAATCACTCTTTCCCCACCCGACGAAAGAATACCCTTTTCAACGACCACACATCTCATCATCAACACCCCCTCCAATCACCACCTGCTTGTCCCTCCAGAACTCTCCCCGCAACGCACCGGCACGCGGCAGGTAGACTAATGCCCCATAGATCTGCATCCCCCATGGGGCTGCGATCCGTCATCACGAGGCTTCAAGCCACCGGGGGGAGTTGTTCGTCAGCAGTGGGAGAGGCTCATCTGGCCGAAAAGTAGGCTTGTAACTGTGACATGCGGTATTGTCCTCTTCCTTATCCGAGGATACGCCAGTGCGGCCATGTTCGGGCATTGGGAGTGCTACTTAAGGGCATTGAGGTCCCGGTTTGTTGAAGATGATTTTGATTCAAGCACAGGATCTTTCCTGCTCATTCTCTAATCCTCGTCTTCTATCTTTGAAGGGTCTGCGGACTTCGAAACAGAATTGTAGGCCATCCTCGTTCAATCATACAACTCCATCATGGCGCTCCAAGACGAGAAGAAGGTCGACATCGAGACCGAACATGCCGAGAACGTCGTCGAGTCTGAGCTTGGGGGCGCTGAGAAAGTCGACTTCGTGCCTAGCATTGAGGAAGCGGCTGCTTCGACGGCGGCGTGGTTGATTTCTGTTACTGTGTCGCTGGGTGGATTTGTGAGTCCTGTCCCTTCTCCTCACAGGAAAGATGATTTGCTCCGTCGAAGATTGTACACATTGCAGGATGGAGTGGCTAGCAACAAGGCGGTCAACTCGATAAGTACATGGCTAACCCTTCACAGCTCTTTGGCTATGACACAGGCTATATCTCCTCCGTCCTTGTCACCATTGGCACTTCCCTCGGCCACGAACTCTCTTCCAGCGAACAGGAACTCGTCACATCTTTGACCAGCGGCGGTGCACTCATCGGAGCTGTAGGAGCCGGCATGACTGCCGATCGCTTTGGACGCAAGATGCCCATATGGGCAGCCTGTATTGTCTTCATGATCGGCACGACACTGCAGACGGCCGCTTACTCCGTTCCTCAATTCGCGGTTGGCCGTTTCGTCGTAGGACTTGGTGTTGGCAGCGCGGCTATGGTCGTCCCTCTATACATCGGCGAGCTTGCACCGGCCAAGTACCG
>MSJI02000840.1:0-82374 GCA_001931905.2 Cladosporium sp. IMV 00045 | reverse complement strand
TTGAACTAGACTGGAGTCCGGTTGGGTTTCTGCAAGAGCAGTACGACGCAGTAACTTGCCGCATTCAAGATGTCATTTGCATCTGTGGTGCTGATGAACAAGTAGAGGCACTCTCTTGCGGCGAGTACGCGATGAGGATGTGGCCTAACGTCGGTTCAAGCATACTGCGAATCCTGTCCAGTGCCGTCGATAGTGGGGTTGGCATACATAGAGGTGATCACATCTCTGACGCCCAATCTCTGATATCTGCTGACAACATGAAGGCTCCTTTCCAGTATTTGGCCAAAACTTGGATCTTGGATTAGAGCTGGCCCATTCAAGCATGTCGATAACACTTCGAGGCAGTGTTCCAGCTCTGATCGAAAGCTGTACATTCTTCGTCTGGCTTAGCACTGCTGTTCGTGCGTCACCAAGTGATGAACTGGTTTATTGTGTGCCTGAGCTACGGCAAGCTGACAGGATGAAATGTGTGGTCACACACACATACGCTGCCCCTGAACGCAAATTGCAATCAACATGTTGGCATGGGATGTTTCACAATCCGGTGGTTGCAATGGGTTATCCTATCGCTCCTCGCTCCGCAGTGGACGCAGGATTAGAGATGCCCTTCAGCATGATGGCGATACTGGCTCAGACGCCCTTCGCGGCGTCCTTTTACGGCAGAACGGTTCTAAAAGGCTTCAGTACGATCTTGTCCCTGGTCAAAAGGGCAGGTGACTTATTCACCTGGCACTTTCTCATTGACAAGGAACGGAAGCGAATGCCTTACAATGAAGTCTTGAGGGTCACCGGATTGCAAATGCAAGTTGGTGAACAAGATCTACAAATGGGCCGTCACATCGTCGGTTGGACTCCGTCAGTCGACGTGCTTGCAGGCAAGTTGCACAAGACAGGGTGTGAAATTGACTTTGTTTCGAAATTAAACTGACGAGCGTCTAGGGACAGCGGAGGCCAACTACGATATCGGTGCTACCGGCCAGTTTCCAGATAAGCCACCCATGCTCGTCGTCGGAAGTGTTCCGATCGGAATTAGCAAGATCTTGTCCATGGGCATAACGTTTGTACCTGGAAAGAAGAACATTGCGCCCACATTGCATGACTCTCGCTCTGCCCGAGAACGCGTTGCTGCAGCTGCGGACTGGACTGTGCTCTTCTACGATCCTAATGACAGACAGGCTTGGCTTCTTGACGGCCCTTCTGCTCTACTACATATATGTAGAGCCTGGCTCAGCTCTGAGATGGCAGACTTCACGTGTACTGACCCTCGTGCGAACCTCATCAATTCTTTCGAGCATGCCCAACGATCAAAAGGGGGCCCCAGAGAGGCAATGCGTCTCCTACTATGTCCTCGCAACTGGAACATAGAGCTTTTCCCGAATGAGAACAAGCCCACGATTGAAAGTTCTATCCAGCTTCTGACCGCCAAGAAAACAGTAGAGAAGAAGACCAGCGCCTCGTGGAAAATACTCCAGGGGCGCTGTCATCTTCCCTTGCGTCTCTAATCGTATTAAGAAGCGCCGAGAATCAACCCAGAGCACCACTCAGCAGATCTCAAGGCATTTGCAGAGGATGTCCTCTACTCAGGCTAAAGAGGATGAGCGATCTGGAGAAGAGCTTTCTGAGATCGTCAGCGGCCCAGCCGATTCGTCAGGGGGCGAACCGAGCCTCATTTCCACGAAAGAAGGCAGAGAGCCTTTAACGCTGTCTCATTCGGATTATGCTCTGATCCCCCGAAACTTGCACGCCGGAATCCGCAAGGCCAACGAGAAATCGAATGTTCTTCCATCAGCCCCGACCACGGTCAACAATCGTCACAACGGCGCCACGTGCGAAGACGATTCGATTGATGTAGCGCTCGTGCCTGCTTCCTCCACTCAGCCTCTCGGAAACTTCTCCCAGCCGCCGCGCTTGTTGCGTAAGGTGACGGCTGTGAGTCAACTTCGCGCTCAGTTTCAGCATTCATCGTGAATGCTTTTTTTTTCCTCTCTGCTTTAGCGACTCGTTCTGGTCTTTTGTCCCAAATTTCCTTTTGTGGTGACCGAAAGTCTTTGGTTTTGGAGCAAAAATTACAGATTGAGCCTTTTGCTGAGGCTGCGTACGATTCAGAAACCATGTGATCTCTCGGAAAGGTACTGTGTCACGTTGAGTCATTGCTGGAACACAATTGAAGGGAATTCAATTCACCCTACCACCTTTCTCCCGTCATACGTTGAATTCATACCCATCGTCAGAGCAATACGTAGGTTACCATTCGCATTTTCCATTCCATACCCCAGCCATAAAAAACGCCAATGCTCAATCCCATCTCAGAGAAACAATGCATAAACCCCCAACAACCCATCGCCAGAAGAAAACACATCAGCGCGCTCGACTCCTCAACTAGTAGACCCTCTGCTGCTGACCGCCAACGACGCCCTGCACGGGTGCCGCGCCGTAGTTTCCCTGCGAAGAAGCGCCGCTTCTAGCGTTCAGCTCCGCGAACCACGGGTGCGCCAGCGCCTGGTGGGCGGAGCAGCGCATCTCGGGCCGCATCTGCAGCATCTGGCCCAGCAGCTGCAAACCAAGGTTGTCGACTTGTGGGAGGATGGCGCGCAGCTCCTGCGTGGCGTAGACGGGCCACGTGGGCTTGTACTCGGGGAAAGCGCTGATGCCCGGCCAGGACCGCTCGCTGGGCGTGCCCATCAGGCGGAAGATTTTGAGGAGCTGGTCTTCGTTCGTCGTGCCGGGGAAGAGGGGGCGGCCCGTGAACATCTCCGCCATGATGCAGCCGGCGCTCCAGATGTCGATGCTGGTATTGTAGGTGCGGCTGCCGAGGAGGACGTCGGGTGCGCGGTACCAGAGCGTGACGACTTCGTTTGAGAAGGTGTTGACCGGGATGCCGAAGGCGCGGGCGAGACCGAAATCGGCGAGCTTGAGCTGGCCATGGTTGTTAATAAGCAAGTTCTGGGGCTTCAGGTCGCGGTGGAGGACACGGTTGTCGTGGCAGAATGCTATCCCGCGCAGCAGCTGCCACATGAAGCTCTTGATGGTCGCGGGCTCCAGCGAGCCGCGCACGCCGGTGGAGGTGTTTGTGTAGGAATCCATGTACTTCTTCAGATCCTTGTCCATGTACTCGAAGACGAGCATGAGCTTGTTCTCGGTGTGGATGACATCGTACAGGCTGACAATGTTCTCGTGCTTGAGCTCTTTCATAAGCGAGATCTCACGGATGGCCGTGCTAGGCGTTCCTTCCTCGCTGTCAAGGTGAATTTCCTTGAGCGCTACGAACGCGCCGGTTTGCCCATTGCGGCCTTTGAATACCTGGGAGACCGTCAGAATTGGCGCGACTCACTCATGACATCCTCAAGATAGCAAACGTACCGTAGCGTATGTGCCCTCACCCAACTTCTCAAGCTGCTGAAAACTACTGGGATGGCGCTTGTCCATTGCTTCGGTCCTGTGTCCTCCTCCGAGCGAGCGAACGCTAATATTACTATCCGTCCGCTGGCCCGCGGTGAGGGAATCTACGGTATGAGTGCCGACGTGGGTGGGATGCAAGCGGATCTGGTGAGGCTCCTTGCGGGTGTACTTGGGATCCCAGAGGATGTCGCGCGAGGTGGTGAGTTGGGAGGCGATTGTCAGGGGCGAGGAGGAAGAGGCGGGAGCAACTATAGTGGTGCCGCTGATAGAGGGCAGGGAGGTGTTGGTGTTATTAGGGTGGGCGGTGGTGCGAGCGGTGGGGCGCGGGGTTGATGAGGAGGCCGTTGTGAGGGTTGTCGGAGGGAGATGGAGCGGCTCGCTCGAAGGTGGTGGTGTTGGTGGAGGAGTGAGAGGATGTTTGGAGTTTGCTAGTTGTGTCGGAATAGCAGGCGATCATCTGGAGGATGGGCGTCCAGAGTGGCAGTGATTGGTATGTAGCTCGGTACTTTACTTGTGGATGAGGTGTGATTGGTGATTGGGCGAGCAGGTGGCTAGGGTGTAGTGAGGTAGTCCACCAGCGTTGGCGCTTAGCAGACGTGGAAGAAGTCGAGCCTCAGGCACTCCAGGTTTCTCTCCTCTCTTTGTTCGAATCTCACTGAAATTTCCCCCCGCGGTTGGGAGCGAAGTCGTGTGTGTCGCGCGCACATGCAAGCGGGACCACTTCTTTGCTGTGTGTGTCATACTTCCCTAGGGCCAGCCAGTATTCCAACCCGCCTTTGCAACCCACTTTCCACCACATCCACCCACCACCGCTCTCCCACAAACCTACCACCACCACCACCCTACCTTCTTCCTACTCTCCCACACAGGCAACGAAGCCGCACTGCCATACTCCTGTCACTGGCTAATTCGTCGCCATGCCCAAGAACAAGGGAAAGGTGCGTCATCCAACAATACCCCGCCATCATCCCCATCCCGCCCGCCAAAGACGACCACCACACATGACACCAGCGCACCCATACTGACTGACACCTTCACGTACAGGGCGGTAAGAACCGCAGAAGAGGAAAGAACGAGAACGACAACGAGAAGCGTGAGCTTACCTTCAAGGAGGAGGGTCAGGGTAAGTCATCTTCGTCGCCGTCGCGATCGACCCCGCCATGTCACAAGACAGACACCCAACTAACACCTCCCTTCCCATAGAGTATGCCCAGGTCGTGAAGATGCTCGGTAACGGCCGCCTCGAGGCCGCCTGCTTCGACGGCAGCAAACGTCTCGCACACATCCGCGGCAAGCTCCGAAAGAAGGTCTGGATCAACCAGGGCGACATCATCCTCCTCTCCCTCCGTGAATACCAGGACGAGAAGGGCGACGTCATCCTCAAGTACTCCGCCGACGAGGCCCGCTCGCTCAAGGCCTACGGCGAGCTGCCCGAGACCGCCAAGATCAACGAGACCGACACCTACGGCGGCGAGGAGGAGGGCGGCATCGGCTTCGACTTCGGCGAGGACGACAGCTCGAGCGACGGCGAGATCGACGTTGACGACATTTGAGCGGGTGGATATCTCTCTTGTGTATTCACTCGGATGTTGAGAGCATTTGGAGCCATGCCTTGCTGCCGGCCAGGAGCGCTGCGGACAAAGAAGGGAAAGAGTGGTGGCGAGTTTTCTGTCACTCTTCTCTTGCATCGCTGCGCTACGAAAATATCCTGGCCGTGATGATTGAGCGTGCTTGCGCCCTACTACTATTTGGGGCCTTTTGTGCTTATGACCAAAACAAAATTTTGCATGACGGGGGCGTATTCACGTTAGCTATGACATCAAAATAAAAAATTCCGCACAATTCTTTATCCGTGTTCTCAGACGTTCGTCTCCAAACAATAGCAAGCTCTCTGTGCCGACCGTAAATACCTGAGACTGAGAATCTTTCAGCGGTCGAAACGTTGGGCGCAGTTATGTAAGTGTGGGTCGAAACATCGTGATTTGAGTAATGATATAGGCGCGATTTGCGCATGTAAGATCACGGACGTTCAGACATGTCGTGCTTTGAACACCAGAACACTTTCAGTCAAAGGAAGCGTCACGTGCTCGGGGAGATCATCGTCACAATACTCGAATGTCTGATTACAACATTATTAGTCGCTGCAAAGATCAAGTCATCGCTGTGAGATAGAATGTCGAATTCAGAAGCCTCCATCTGCCTATAGCCGGCGCTGAAATCCAATCTGCAACTTCACTTCTTTCGTTTTGAAGCAGTCTACACCAAAACGCCACCTCTCTACCAACGATAACCCACGCGAACATCATCAATAGAATCACGCCTGCATAAAATCTGAAAAATACTACCGACCTAGCTACTCTCCGCAATATCCATCATCATCCCAACCTCACCTCTCACACATCCAACTGCCACGACCAACACCAGCAACAAAAAAAAAATGACAACACCCACCACCCCCAACCCCACCGTCTTCTTCGACATAACCCTGGGCGGCGAACCCCTGGGCCGCATCAAAATGCAGCTGCACGCCGACGCCGTCCCGCGCACCGCCGAGAACTTCCGCCAATTCTGCACCGGCGAGACGCGCAACCACCTCGGCCGCCCGCAGGGCTACAAGGGCGCCCGCTTCCACCGTGTGATTAAGGATTTCATGGTGCAGGGGGGTGATTTTATTAATGGCGATGGTACGGGGAGTGCAAGCGTTTATGGCACGAGGAGCTTTGCGGATGAGGGGGAGGGGTTGAGGAGGAGGCATGATGAGGCGGGGGTTTTGAGTATGGCGGTATGTTGTTGGCTTGGGAGTCTTTTTCTCTTATTTTCGCGAAGTTCCATTTCGAGTGGCAATTGTTTTCTCTCGTCTCGGTCGACTCGATCGGTCGGTGAGATGAACACGAGAATCTGATGCTAACAAATCTCTTCTCCAACAGAACTCAGGCCCAAACACCAACGGCTGCCAATTCTTCATCCTCACCGCTCCCGCGCCCCATTTGAACGGCAAGCACGTGGTTTTTGGCAAGGTCATCGAGGGCATGGATGTTGTGCGCAAGATTGAGAATGTCCGCACGAGGGACGAGAAGCCTGTGCAGGATGTGACGATTGCCCAGTGTGGTGAGATGTAGACGAAGGAGCGGTGAATTACAGCAGCTCGCTATTTTGGATTCACCGAAGGACTAATGAATTCAGAGCATAGCAGGAACGAAGGAGTTAATCTAGACACGGACTTAGAATTTCATCCACCAGCATCGCCCAACAAATGACACGCTCGGTCCTCATTACCTTGCACACAACCATTCATTAGCCCTTCGTCTCAAAACTCCTCAAAAACCTCCACCTCCCCTCCTTCTCCCACCCCTTAGCCTGCCACTCATTCGCCCTCTTGGGATAAAACTCCACAACATCAAACAAACTCGAATCATGCGCAATCACCGAGAAGACATCCTCATAAGCGTCAAACTCCGTCATCTTATCAATGCTCCTCTTCGCCTCCTTGTCGTCCTTATGCACCGCTCCCGCCGGCGCGAAGAAAGGCTCCGTCTTGCTGCTCTTCGGATGAATCGCCTGGAAAATCTCTCCGGGGCACGCGCTCGTCGCGTTCGCGAACGGCGCTTCGAGCGGGTTGGGTTTGATCGCATCCGGCAGGGGCAGGTACTGCGTCGGACGAAACTCGCCCCCGTGATGCGCGATGTCGCCGCCCAGGAACATGAACGTCGGCGGGTTGGCGGTCGTCCTCGCCAGGGCGCACAGGTGGCCCACCGCGTGGCCCGGCGTGTCGAGGAGGTAGAAGCTGCCGTCGCCGTAGAAGTCGAGGGCGTTGAATTTGCCGATTCGCAAGTCCTGGCCCTTGGCGGAGAAGTCGATTTCTTGCAATTCTCGGCCTTGCCATGAGCGCTCGTCCACGGGGGCGTCGGGGGCTGTAGGGAAGGCGGGCGAGAAGTTCTCCTTGAAGCCTGGTCCGACTATGAGGTCTGTTGAGGGTGGGAAGGTGGACGGATCGCCTGTGTGGTCGAAGTGCCAGTGCGACCAGATTATGGCGCCGATGTCTTCCAGAGCTTGTCCATTCTCGCGCAGGATGGTGGCGACGTCTTTCTCGACCTCGAGGCTGGCTCCGGGCGTTGACTTGAGCAGTTGCGCCACGGCGGTTGGTCCATTTTCCCAGTCTTTGCGCACGCCGAGGTCGAAGAGTAGAGTGTCGTGTTTGGAGTTTTTGCTGGGATTTTTGTGCTTGATCAGGAAGCTGTAGCAGCAGGCTTCTAATTGCTCATAGCCTGGGACTGGCGGCTGCATGAAATTTCCCGCTGGTAGTTTGATGTGGGCGGTCGTGTCGATGATGGACACTTCGACCGTGGAGTCCGAGGGTGGGATGTTGAGCGCTGGAGGCTGTTGTGCTTTCGCCATGTTTTGTTCGTGCCAATACGTGAACTGTCTGTTTTCAATCTTTACAATGGCTCGTCGGCTGGATTTCGTAGGCTGTTGATGGCGAAGATGTGCGCTCGCCCGTATATATGAGCTAACGTCGTACTGTATAAGCCTTTTAGTCAGGCCGATTACGAAGCATGAGCGGGGTGGATGTCGTTCAGCTGCAGAGGAGCGGTCCCGATGCCGATGGGATCCTCATGCTTTTCTCTCACCTGTGCAGCCGTGTGATTCCTGCATAGAACTTTCGGCTGTCACGGCAATCAAAGTGTTGTGAGTTCAAATTTCAAGGTGAATAAGTGGAAAGATCATTCCAGCATCGATGCTGTCCGAATCCCACTCCGCGGATTGGGCGAGTGAATCGATCGCATTGCTGAGTTATTACCCCAAGGTCCCTAATTCGGAGGTAAAAAGTTACTGAAGATTATCTAGGCATTTAATGATGAATTCCAAATCGCTGGCTGATCATGATCTGATGGTGAACGACTTTTGGGCGGTAAGAGCAACAGCTGTTGGTGACAAAAAGATTGGTACGGAAACCGCGCCGCCGAATGAACACTGAACTAGACTAACACTGTCGAAGAAGAGTCGACTCGAGGTATGGCGTGGTAGGTGAGTGGAGGCTGCGACTCTTCGGTGGTGGTGTCTCAGGCAGCAACTATTGCTTGATCCTGGATGATGACTCTCTCTGAGACTTATCCTCTGTGGGATATGTATCGGGCCCCGCCGGGTCTAGAATTGAATACATTGGCAGGTCGCGCTCTTTGATTATTCTACCACGGTGCATACCTGTTATTGATAATCAGTGGAAACGGCGAACGTTGAGAACTGAGCAGGATCTATATACCTTACGTTCTCAACAATTGGCTGGACTAGGCAGACCACTCAAATTGCAGTCGACTCCTCGGAACGTAGACCCTAAGCAATTTGTTACTCCATCTACGTAGGACTTTTTCCTAGGGCACTTCGGGATATCGTTCAAGGGAGGGGCGATTATTGGGTGGGGCGATGATACTTTTGAGAATCGCTCTAAATCCCTAACGTCAGCCCAACAGCATGGGCAAACAATGCTGGCTGGCTGGATCTTGGTCAGCAGTTGGGATGCATGTAAGACCTTGGATATATCCATGTGGACAGCAATGAACTATTCTGATCAGGAGCTGGATTTATCACACAATCATGAATGACCATCTGGTCAGAGTCGCATTATTCTGCGATCTCACTGGAAGGGTCGATTTGATGATCCTAGCTGACGTCGATGGGATTGATGAACTTCATGACGCGGACATGATGGTCTTGTCGCCCCAACTTCATCACTTCAAACGGTACGACTTCCGAACAACATCGAAAATGTTAGTTGAGAACACATGTGAGTGTAGTAGAACAACACATTTCTTTCATCTTCCATTCGCCACCTCACCATCATGCACGCATCCCGTTTCCACACAATTGTTAGACCGGCCCGCGTAGCGAGCTCGCATCGATCTCCAGTAATCGTGACCTCATCAAAGAATGCTCGAACCCTTTGTACAGCAGCTATAAATGGCTCTTCTCGCAGTATGCTCTCTCCAGGACAGAAGAGCAGCAACAACCCCTCTATCGATCGTCTCAACCACATCAAACAACAAATTATCCCAACTACCAGACACTACGCAAACATGTCTAGTAACAACCCTCAGGACCACAACAACGACCAGTTCAAGCTGGAAAACCTCTACAATGTCAAGGACAAGGTAGCTCTCGTCACCGGCGGTGGCTCCGGCATTGGCCTCATGGCTGTTCAGGCTCTTGCAGTGAACGGTGCTAAGGTCTATATCACTGGCCGTACCGAAGAGAAGCTGGAGCGAGTTGCTGAGACCTATGGCAAGAACGCCGCCGGCTCAATCATTCCCCTCACCGCCGACATCAGCAATAAGGACTCCATCAAGGAACTCTACTCAGCCTTCTCGAAGCAAGAAAAGCACCTCGACATCCTCGTCAACAACGCCGGCATCTCCACGGGCTCGACCAACACTGACGCCGGCTCGGCTGAGGCCTTGAAGAAAGAGCTCTTCGAGAACGAGAGCGCCACCTTCCAGGACTGGGATAACATCTTCCGCACCAACGTCTCGCAGATCTTCTTCATGACCGCCGCCTTCCTGCCCCTCCTCGACGCCGCCTCCCAGCAGACTCCCGGCTGGTCCTCCGCCGTGCTGAACATCACCTCCATCTCCGGCATGGTCAAGACCTCGCAGCACCACCCCAACTACAACGCCAGCAAGGCCGCCGCCATCCACCTCAACCGCATGCTGGCCAACGAGATCCAGGAGAACGGGCTCAAGATCCGCGTCAACTCTCTCGCACCCGGCGTCTTCCCGTCCGAGATGACCACCAGCGAGTCTGGCGCCAACCAGAAGTCCGCCATCCCCAAGGACAAGTTCGAGGGCAAGGTGCCGGCCCAGCGTCCTGGAAATGACCGCGACATGGCCAACGCTGTTTTGTTTGCCGTTTCGAACCAGTACTTCAATGGCCAGAACTTTGCCGTTGATGGTGGTTACACCCTCGCCGCTGGCATGTAATTTGATCCTAACCCGAACCTGCCGTGTTTATTCTAGGATACCATTTATGATTAGCTATTAATGACACGAAATTTTTGTCTGCTGTCCTTGAGTCGTCTAGTTGTGCATCAATCTTCTCGTTGATTCGCGCGATATCATTGCCGCTCTACTGCGCTACATTTGATGTTTTCTAGCGACTGGACTCGGAGTGTTCTGTGAATAACATCATGAAGAAAAGTCAACAGAACATCTGATCAAAGGGGATGAAGTTACCGAAAAATAGTCTACCACATGCCGTGGAGACTGAGATACATTCTTTTACATGCCTTTTCCCATTTTCTGTACAGACACAAACAGTCATCTATGATCAGCGCTCTTACAATCAACGCTGACCCTTCCTCTTCATCTTCTCCCTCTGATACTCCTTTGCCTCTCTGCCCTCCTCGCCCTGAATCTCCGCAACGAGCCTCTTGTACTTCTTCTCGTAGGCGGCGTCTCTCTCCCTCTTCTCGCGCAGCTGTTCGCGCGCGATGAAGTTGGCGTCCTTGCGCAACTCGCGAACCGCGCCCTTGCGCTCGCGCTTGTACTCTTTCTGCAGCTTGGCGGCGTCTGAGCGTTCCTTGTCCGGGTCGTAGTGCTTGGTCGGGTCGAAGGTCTCTTCGAACTTTGGAATGCTGAGGCGGATGGATAGTGGCTTGTGGTTGTGCAGGGTGAGGGGGCGGCGGTGGAGGCGAGATTGGTTGAGTAGGATCTTGAAGTGTTGGAGGTCCTTCTTCGTAGCGCCCGAGCTGGAGAGGATGGGCAGGAGAGGCTGGAAGATTTCGATAAAGGCTGACTTCTCTTTCCAAAGGTTTGCCATGGAGGTAAGATTGGCCAGATGAGCCTTCTTCTGAGCAGTGTCTGGTGCAGGTTTCGCGCTGAGTGCCCGCACGGTGAAACGGACTGCTTCAGGCAAGTAGCGTTTGCTGAGCTTCTGATAGCTGAGAGCAAGATGCACAAGGTATGCTCCCTGGGTGTGGTGCGTAGCGGTTGTGGGGTTGGTGATTCCCAACCAGCGAGCGATCAGTGTGATAGCAGGAGTGACGACTTGGTGGAAATGGTCACTAGGAGGGTAGATCGAGCCAATGGCGGTCAGAATAACCATGTCACCAGCTGTGGGCTGCCCTCGCTCGTGGAAAGCTTGGAGGTGTGTCCTGAAGGCCGTCGCGATCTCCGAGGGATATGTCCTCGAAAGTGAGTGGAGATGCCTAATCAGCTGCTCGATGACAGCAAGCGACTGATCGTTGTTTGCCATGTAGGCGATGTGATCAACAAGTGATGTCGAGAAGTCTGCCATTGAGTCCTTGTTGGAGGCCGAAAGCGATGGATGGTGTAACTTGCGAATCCTCTGCACGGTTGTGGGCAGTTCTTCCACAGGGATGTCTTTGACGACGTCAAGCAACTCTTCGTGTGACCGAGGGCAAGGGTATGTGTATCGCACGCCCAAGTCTGTCGCATTTGCTCCGCTTTTCCCAGCGTCCTCGTCTTCACTTCCGCCACTGATGGCATCCTCGACGAACTCATCTTCTTCGTCAGCCTCAGGCTCTTGCGCATCAGACTCGGCGTCGGACCCAAGCTCGACAAGGTCTTCGTCCACGGACACGTCGCTTTCGGCATCGCTGTCAACATCGGAGCCGCTCGCGATCAGATCATCGTCCAGTGCGAAGTCGTCCTCGTCCGGTTGTACTGCCTTTTCCTTTGCCGGTTGCTGTTGCGCGGTCGAAGAGGTGAAACCGAAATCGGCCATGTCGTCGTGAATGTCTTCATCGCCATCCACGTTATCTTGAGCCGGACCAGCACCACCCTCCTCTGCCTCATCGTCCGAGACAGCCTCACCATTCATGCGCTTGGCACGCTTCTC
The DNA here is from genome assembly GCA_001931905.2 of Cladosporium sp. IMV 00045. Lineage (NCBI taxonomy): Eukaryota > Fungi > Ascomycota > Dothideomycetes > Cladosporiales > Cladosporiaceae > Cladosporium > Cladosporium sp. IMV 00045. Next base: position 70,125 of record MSJI02000840.1, on the reverse strand, counting down.
TTCAAGTTTGCGAAGTCGCTCTGCCTCGGCAGCAGCCTTCTCTTCTTCTGTCTTGGTGCGATCGGAGGGCTTGGCTCGGGTGTCCTGGGCGTATTGACGCATGCGGATATCGTACTCTTTGTCGGCTGCAGCGCGGTCGAGTCCATCGATCAGCCTTTGACGGTCGGGGTTGATGCCTGCGGCAGCTCCTTGGGCCGCGGGTTGTTCTACTTCCTGTGCTTTCGGAGGCGGTTTGTACCCTTTGAGAAGAGCCAGCATCTCTGTCATTCCCGAGTCCATCTTTTCGCGAAGCTCATCGTCTTCCTCCTGCGCCTTCTGCCTCTCGTACTTGTGCATCTTAGACTTGGCAATGACTTCTTCCATGACCTCTTTCTTAGTCTTCTTGCGCTCAGGCTCATCCTTCGGCTCCTCGGGCACGGGTTGTTCATCATCCTCATCCTCAACATCTGATCGCCGACGCTTCTTGCGGACAAGCTCTCCGTCGGACTCGTCATCCGAGCCTCCTGATACATCATCCTTGAAGTCGTCGCCCGCCAGATCCTGGATGCTGCGTCCTCCGTGCGTGAGACCAAATCCGCCCTCGTCGTCGCTGTTCTCGAGATCGAACATCGAGCCTCCCTTCTTGCGCTGCTTCTCCATGGCAAAGCGTTCAGTCGCACGCTCTTCCGGAGTCATGCCGACATCGCCCTCTCCAATTCTGCGATCCACCAGACCGCCAGTCTTGTTTCGCCGCTGCATCTCCGGTAGCAGAGTTGACCTGCGCATTTCCTCGCCGGCGCTCTTGGTAACGCCAGGCCTGTGCAGAATGTCCTTGTAGCGGTTACCGGACTTTCCATAGTTTGCGCTCTTGTTGCTGGCGCTCGGGAACTTGGCTGGGCGAGAGGCCTGGCGCATCTCAAACGGGTTGAAGGAATCGCGGATTTGCTGGAGGGCGGCATTGCGCTCGACGCGCTCTTGGCCAGACCGACCCTTCTGGTCCTTCTTCTGCTTTTTAGACTTCTGCGGGCCAGTGACGCCCTGCTCACGCAGCGACGTCTTCAGGCGCTTCAGTTGCGAGGCAGGCATCCTTTTGTGGTGTGGGTTGGTAGAGCTTGCTCGTCCGTCGGCTTTGCCTCTGGAGAGTCTTGAACTTTTTCTCGAGCGAGAGGTCAAATCTGGGGTCGGGCTAGGGACAGCCCGCTGCAGCTTGCCCCACTTCTATCCAGCTGTGCAGCCAGGCCATGTGAAGGAGAGTTGAGTGTCTACCAAATACCTATTTTATGCAATAACTCAGATGACTTTGATGCATTGATATTGCCGTAGGCACTCACGTATGTACGATCCTAATTGTACATCTTCATAAGATAAGAATATAAGACAAAACTTCATGTTTGCAGGGGCAAGCCAATACAGACGGTTTTGAACGAGAAAAAGAAAAATCTGTGGTATATACAATCGTCTCTAGCTCTCATGAAGAATATTTTGGGCTGGCCCAGCACACCTTTCTGCCACGGATGATCAGACAAGCCCGGTCGGGAGTAGCAAGCGCCATAGCAGAGATCGGTCTCAGCGGCGACCAATATTAAGCCTGCTCACTGCTGAATGGGCTTGGACTCTCGACTCTAACTGGCAAGATCCGTGCTTGGAAGCCACAGGGCTCATCCGCCAGCAGCGCTGTAGCAGTTTCCAAGTCTCAGTCTCTCGCTGCCTCGCGTAGTTCGGAGTGGCCGACACAACATACTCATGACGAGCACACGTACCAGTGACGAACACTGGTACATCGCCACCCCGAACCTCGCATGAACCCAAGGCTGACCTCATCGCATTCCTTCGCAACAACCGCATTCTCTGCATACCAAGGGTTTGGCATCAAGCCTTGCAGAGGCCGTAGAACACCGTCCAAGTGAGCACGAAACTCATTAAGCCGCCGAACAGATCGCCGATCCAGAAATCTCCCAAGGGCCGGAAAAAGTAAGCGCTGGCGTCACCCTTCGCTTTGAGAGAGAACATGAGTAGAGAGACGATAGCCGTGCCCACGAAGTAGAAGAAGAAGCCGGGTAGGGATTCCAGGCCCAGTGTTCCGGCGGCGACACCGAAGAGCGATGCTGTCAGGGATCGGATGTTGGAGACGGTCTGAGATCTTGTGCCTTAGTGACTGACATATGATGTAGCGCTTGTGCGATAGGAGGCTGTGAAAGGGCATGCCCGCGAGGGTAAGGAGAATGCTTACGCGAGCGTTGTGGCCTACACTCTCGCCCACGATGGGCTTGAGGGCAAGTTGGCGTTCATCGAGCATGACGACGATATGCAATTTCCAGTAGTAGAGAGCGCGGTGGCGATGTTAGGTCAGCAGGCCGTAGACACCACGCCAGTCACGTCAGATGTGGACGTTCCAGGATCTCCAACCAGGTGAAGTGAAGTAAAGTCAGCGGCTGAAACGAAGCCGTTACCTCCGAGGCGTTCGCGGTGCTCGGGTTGCCGGAAAACAGATAGGCCGGAGATACGTCTTACAGCTACAGGCAGACGTATAAAATATTTATGACGGCGTGAGGCGTGAGATGAGTATGGCGTCGGCGGTAAATTAAAATCGAGTGCTGTGTTGAGGTCAAGACGATGCTGCCATCATTCGAAGGAGAGTCGTGGCACGAAGCCCAGAGCGCTGATATGACCTAATTAGGCTTAGCGCGCACGGGCCGACTTCACTTTCCACCGTTGCTCCAGAGTCAAGGTGAACTACACCAGTACTGCAACACGCACGAAAGAAACATGAACGTCTAAAATCCGAATCTTGCATATGAGAAGTTCGGGAAACAAGACTTCCGTTATGCTGCTGTTTGAACGAATGTCTGGAATGCTCTCTATATAATGGGTATGTCCATGATGCATCTTATGCTCTCGAAAATACTGCTACCTCAGTAGCCAGGGGATGCTCATTGGTAAAGCCTTCCAAACTCTTCCAAGTATCTATCGCATTGTTAGCCATGGGCCATGAGAACAAAAGCTTAATGACGGATACACTCACCTCTGCAGATGGCCCGGCAAATTGTACCCTTCGACTTGAGACGCTCTCTGCAACAACTGTAAGGCCCGCTGGAAATGTTTCTCGTTGGCGCGCGGACTGGAGACATTGCCCAGGGACATATACGCTTCCGCCGCCTACGCGAACATGATTAGCCTTATGTCTCTTTTCGAAGACGATGAGCCTCCTTACCTTGGCAACCAACTCGCCCGACAGTGCGTCCTGCGTCAGAGCCGCAGCGACAGCTCGTTCGAAGTACTCCGTGGCGGGCTGCAGAAACCCTCTCGCTTCGACGTAATCTGCAGTACCTACACGCCGCTCAGCCTCTGCCGCTGACTCCCTGACGCCTGAAGACGTCCTGGCTGAGCGTTGCGACGAAGAAGAGCCTTGAGTGGAGTGAATCCGCGCCAACGAGGGCTGTGCTCGGGATAGCCACATCTGACCAAGGCCTCTCAGGGCAGCGAGGTTCTGCGGCTCGCGCTGAACAATGGCGAGCCACTGACGCGAGCACCACGCCGCAATGTCCGTGACAACACCGCCGTCGACGTCTTTGCATGCGAGCATTTGTAATGCTGCCAGCATCCATGCCTGCTCGCCTGTCTTGGCCGGTTGCTGCATGAACGTGGTGCTCTCGAGGTGTGCTATCGTGGTTCTTGCGAGGCCCAGGAAGTTGCGCCATTGCTGGGGCGAGGACCGCAGCATGGTGTAGATTTGGTTGATGGCCGTTTTGCAGGCATTGATGCGTTGCTCTTCACTCATGTTGCCTTGGATATCGGAACAGTCGATGTTTGATGCTGGTTGTAAATGAATAACATGTTTCACGGCAATATCGAAGCTCAAAGTTCGCGGTTTATATAATCTCGAACACAACCAGGCTGCCGATTCGCATTCGCGGTTGTCGATATCGCAATTCTGGTCGGTGTCGCGCTTGGGCTAGTGGTATTATCACGCAGCTCGCGTGTTTTCTCTCGGTCTGACAGACAGATGTCCTTGGCTCTCATGCAAGATTCGGAGATGCTCTTGATATAACGACCTGCGGATCGGACGAGAGGAATCGGCAAAGGACGAATCGTGGCGAAGCTCAGAGCCGCGACGATTTTGAAGGATGCCAGGTACTGCAGTCGAAGTATCGATTCCAGCGCCATGTCTGATCATGCCGACATCATTAGATCGATGTGGCAACGCTTGTGTCTTCGGGGAGAGCGAAGGGAGCGGCACTTGGGCCATTTTAGATAGAAACATCTTATCGACGGAACTAAAGGCCTCGTCTGTTTTAGGGGAAGATCTACACTCGAAAGCTGCCGACTACTTGTAGATAATTGTCAATATAAGCAGTAGGGCTGTCATAGTGGCTTAGACGGATGACATGATGAAACCTAGCAGTCGCGCAAGGCTGTTGTGGGTGAAGTGAGGTTGGAGCCTATTGTAAAAGTGACTTAGCTGAAATGATTACGAAGCGCTCGACGTCGAGACTACATGTACATGAGCATCCGAGCCGGAGTGATTAATCATCGATATCTTGACTTCACTCATATTTTGCTATAAATTCTGCTCGAGACGTGATATCATTAGAAACGCAGCCGAGTAGAAGAAAATGAAAAGAAGTGACGTCCGAGCAAGACGGCGAAAAGATCTGGCTTGGACTTGGAAAGCCAACCCAGATCTGGCCGGAATCCTTCATAAGAAACGGCCGGTACCTGCTGCCGTTTCCTTCGCTGACGGCCGGCCAGATGTTTGAGCCGAGAGGCGAGATGATAGGGTACCTCGCCTACAAGAGTGTGGTGAGCTTTGTCAGCCGCGCTGTTCCGCAGACCCTAGGTACATACAGCACTACTAGCAAAATGCTTCAAGGCACAGACGAAGTGAATTTGAATTGATTACATACACCTGATCTACCTGCAAGGCCTGGCGCTTTGTTTGAAGATTTACTAATACAGTGCTGCATTGTAAGCAATCGACTGTCAACGACCACCTCTTCAACAGACAAATGACATGTCCAGCACCAGAGCCTCGAATCTCGCAGCATGGCCAGCCTTGCGACGGGGATAGCACAGAGCCCTATGCCGGCGGTAGATCTACCTCTGGTGCCAATCTCCGTGCGCTCGGGGCTGTGCAGAACATTTGTGTTCTTTCCGAGTTTGCTCTCAAATAGCGATCCCAAGTGCTTGAGATCTATACGCCATCTACGTCGTACATGCAGATGTTGGCAGACGTCTTGATGGAAAAGTGACCAGATCATTGTACGCCTTGAGACACCGAGTTCAGCGGGCATCGGATGACGCCGTTGGGCTGGAATGATGATAGGCCTTTGTGTTGCTCATAATGAAAAATGTGTCGATATGTGCTGCGTCCAGATGAAGAACTCGATGTTCCACTTTACTGTTTCTGGCATTATCATGCCGCGACAAGGCTGCAACGAAAAGAAAATATACAAGGACAAGCATATATTTTTGGACGAGACCGTAAACAAAACCTCTAGAACGTCAATCAGACCAAATGACGGCCCACCTCCACTTCTGCACGGGCTGAGCCAGGGGCTGCAGGCGTTCGCTTGTCAACGGTCACGGCATCCCAGTCTCTCTCCACGTTCAGGACATGTGGTGCGACGCAATCTCCAGTCATGTCGTTCACCCTACATCACGCGTGACAATCAAAACAAACACAACAAAGCGTACATCCACTTTCCTTAAACGCATCCCCTGCTCATACTTTCCGCCAGCCTTACATCAGCACTTACAGCATCGCCCGATACCCCTCATTGCGCGCATTCCTTAAAAGAAACACTGCGATAAAGCCATGGAATGGAGCCCATCTACGCCCAAGGCACTCCTTTAGCTGCCTACCTCGAAGGTTTGTTTGCCTACCCTCTGCTTTCCTGTATCGTAAGAGCCATATGTTTGCTCTTCGCAACCATGTAGCGTACTGACGCCCCCACCCAGGCGAGGGCTCCTACGACCCAAACTCCGAAAGCGACCTCGAACAGAGCCCGTCCCTGCGCGCACGCGACGCCGGTGAGCCTGTATCTTTCGCTCCTTCGAACACATTACCCGCGCCATCCTCACGCTTGCGCCGGAAGATCCTCCCACCCATCCGTGTCGAACCGCCAACCACAGGACGAGCCTCCCTAGCACGCTTCCACAATGCCTGGTCGACCGCCGTCAACTCCCGCCTAGGACGAACTGACAACGAAAAGTTCCTGGAGCACTTCCGCTACACACTCGTAGCCTCACAGCTCCTGAATGAATACCTCGACCAAGGCTCTCTACCACCGCCCACTTCAGTATCGACTCAGAGCGCAGACGGTGTGGCAAGCGAGCCGGCAATATTCAACAATGCGAACAGCCTGTATGGTGCGCTTGGAACGGCGGCGATTGCCTTCGCAACAGTATGGTTAATACATTGGGCACGGTCGGCCAAAGGGGGATCTTTCAGCAAAGGCCGGATAATTTTGGTCGTGACAATTTTCGCCTTGCTCGCTCTCATAGGCTACGCATACGTGAGGAGACAGTGGCTGAAGTACCTCCGCCAGCAAGCTGTCGATGGCGCGAATAATCTGACCACGAATTGGCAAGCCTTCGAGATCTCAAGTTCGAGCGCTTTGCAGTTTATACAAGAAGTTGAACTGGTCTCGAAGGGCTACCGGTTGAGCACGCCTTTACCCCCTGTTTCGAGGCTTGAGGATAGCGGCCCTGCCAGACGTTGCGCCAGACTGCGCAAAGTGCTCCACAAGGCATACGGTTCAATTATTCCGGCATGCATTGCTGGGATCGCAACACTCCGCACCTTGATTGATGAGGACGATCTGGACCGGTATTTCGACGTTTACGACATCAACCCGCAGGATGCGCAGGATGCGTCCGGACCAGATGCTTTGACGGCTCTTGAAGACGACCCGGAATCATTGAAATCACTCCGCGTGCTGGGATACCGAGCGAGCGTACTCCGCCGTGTGGCTGTCTCCGCCCTTATGTCTCTGGAAGCGGACGGCAGCAAACCAGACTTCACACGCTGGCGCACAGCTACAGAACTCTTGATCTCACTCAGCAACACATTGGCAAGCTCTGCAGACAAACTTCAATCCGTCATGGCCGAAATGGAAACTCTGAGTGTACCCAGTACTCCTGCGATGAAATCTCCAACGACCGGTCCCGCTCGCGACAATATGCGGAGCCAAGTACGCAAAATCTCGGCTTTGTCATCTGGCATTCGTGGGCTGCAAGCGAAGATGCAGGTATTGAGGGAAGAAACAAGCCGCTCGATAGAATCCTCGGACGACCTCACAGATGTTGGGCCGAACTTGATGGCCCAATACGATTCCATCGGCACAGACTTGAAAGTTCTGATGCAAGCGTGGGAAGCTGGCAAGGCAAGCTTGCAGTCCAACATTTCACGTCAAGAGAAGCGTCTCTCTCTTGCCTCGAACTCCTCAGCACTGCGTTCACCTGTCTCATCGCTTGGCGGTCTCACGGCAGTAGACGAAGATGGGTCACCGGCCAATGCCCTCAAGCTCTTGTCCGGCGACAGCGAAGGCATTACATCGAATCGCTCGAGTATGGCAACAACTCCCTCAGAGGAAGGCGAGGCCGTCTTCGAAGCCATTGCAATGCCCAAAAAGCGCTCCTCTCTCACCCGCGAGGAGAGGATCACCAAAATAAACCAAGAGCGCGAGAGGCGCACAAGTCTGATGGCACGTCGCGAAGCAAACACCAGCATGCTGAAGGAGCTCGAGAACGTCATCACGCTACGACCAAAGAAAGGCATCAACGGAGGAACCAGAATCACCTCGGTATGATGCCGTTTGCCGATATCGGCTTTCATGACAATCGCTCAGGCACCACGGCTTTCTTTATATTGTTTTTCTCATTCCCTTTTTCGCTTGTCTAATAGTCTGTCTCGTATATCTTCTATGTCCAGGGTGGGCGCTCGCACAGGGATTCAAGGACCTCGGAGGAGGAGCATGGACGGTGCATTCTTCATGAAAGAAAACAAAACCCCAAACATATTACACAAACCAGTTAATATTCACAGCATAACTCGGGATATACCCTCTTAGGTAAAAGCGGCGCAATCGGTCAGGCATGGGTTGAGGTATCCCTTTTGTATAGGTAATTTCGATTGAGATTGAAGAAATGGAAAGACAGTGTCGAGACTATGGGGTCTTCGTAAATCATAAAAAGCACCTGATACTATATAGCATGAGACGACTCATCAGCTTGTTTCCAAGTATAAAGAACTCACAGATTGAACGCTGGGCAAGACTTCTTGAGATTCTCTATCGAATACCTTATCCAGGCTAAACGCCTCCCATAAAATCCAAACCAAACCCGTGCCGCCTCTCCCTTCCACGTCGCTCGATCAGTGGTTGACAATACTCCACCTCTGGCACTTCTTGCGCCCGTACACGCGCGAGTTCTCGCCCCGCCCATTTCCAGAGACGCACATGCTGTAGAACTGCTTGAAGCAGATGTCCTGGCCGATCGTTAGCTCTCCGTGTGGTGCGGAACGATCCCTCTCCAACGCTGACTTACCCATGGCAGGTACTGAGGCGGATTGCAGCTCGCCTTGATGGACACGACCGCTTTGCCGTTGCGTTCGACGTTGTTGCCGCGGCCGCCGGGGAGGAGCTTGAACGCGTCAGCTTTGCTTCCATCCTTCCCTTGCACATTGCCTTCCGACTTGTTTCTCGAAGCGAATCGGGGCCAACTTACGAAGCCTTTGGTCACCGCAGTCCACCTGCAGTACCGCTCGATGGCGGCCTGGACGTTGGGCGCGCGCTTTTTGCAGGCTCCTTTGCCCCACTGTATTGAGGCGAGTTTTGTCAGTACAGGTATCTTGTCAGAAAAGTGACATCTCTGAAGTTGGAGGAGCGCCTACGTCGCTGTTGCCCTTGTTGCCGCGCCAGTTGGTGCTGGCGGGCTCGGGCTCGGCCATGGCCTCTGGGGAGGCGAGGGCCAGCGTGGCCACGAGGGCGAGGATGAGGAGGGTCAGGATGTTCTTCATCGTTTCGTTGGGTCACTGAGACGGCTGCTGCGTGAGTGATGTGCTATCCAAAAGGCGAGGATAGACTGAGGGAGATATTGAGTGGGCGAGATTGATTATTCTTCGTCTACTTGCTCACATGGTATTGTGCTGGGTTTCGAACAAAGACTGCATCCGCATTGAGCCCCAGTCGACGCCGAAAAGGGATGCAAACATGGGGAGACAAAGACGATCGGACGAAAGCGGAGTACTGGGGTATTGGATTGAACATATTCATTCTCGGAGTAGGCTTGCTTGTGAGCGTACTTCTAGGGTCGTAGGGGAGCTGTGGAAAAGTAATGCCAAAGGCCGCTTGTATAAATTCGGAGCTGGATGCGATGGTGAGGCCAGGAAGTGATAGGCGAGGTAGTAACGGTGAGGGCACAAATGCGCAGGATAATCGTCGACATCGGTCCACATAGGCATATCTTGCAACAACTTGAGTTGTGTTTCATCTATTTTCTACGAAGATCAAAGCTGATGACGGCACATTTCGCGTGGAGCGGGTGACTACGAGCTTGCAGCAAGAAAGCGTGTCAAGCTTGCTGACTCGGCATCGTTGGTCGTAGAATTCCAACAAGGACAGACCTCCTGCTCAGTAGGGTTCCGGCGAAGCATTCCAGTCCTCCTCGGCGGGGAACACCACAATGCGATCCAAATCCGCACCTCTGGTCCCGTTCCCATTGTCCAGCCCACCAACCGTGATCTCATTCTCACCGTCTGCGAGGTCCAATTCCAGCGGGGTGGACATGATGATTCCCTTGTGGGTATCGCGCTGGTAGAGGGTCTGCATGCCGGTCACGTTGCCGTTGACCACCACGCTGCTGATGCGCCTGATCTGCCACGTGCCTCCGATGCGATCTGGGGTGCCGCCCGGCTGGTCTCCAAAACCAAAGTCGTCTGTGTTTTGGTAATAGAAAGAAACCCACTGCTTTTTGCCGCTGCCTTGGACGCCGGAGAAGGTCACCGTGCTGTCGTTGCCTGAGATGCCTGTCACGATTCGTCCGCCGGTGGCGAAGTTGGCCTCTTGCTTCCAGGCCGAGCCAGAGACCGAGGCGTCGCAAGCGGCGTATGTGGTACCGTTTACAGATGTGACGACGCCCGTTTTGACGTCAAGGTCATAGACGTCGTGCCAGTCTAGCGAAACGGCGTTGTTCTCATCGTCGACTGTCAAGGGAAGCCAGATGTATCGACTGTCCCAGACGGAGCGCAGATCCCACTGATCGCCGAGGTAGAGATACGTGGTCTTCTCGGTTCCTACGATACGGAGCGAGAAGCCTGACTGCGAGTTGTAGGTGCGAGTGTAAGGATCTGCGATCATGAAGGGTTGGGACCAGGGTCCAGAGAGGGAATCGGAGCGGAATGCGACCACGTTGTTGGGTCGGTAGCCCGTCTTGTGGCTCATGAGGGCGTAGTAACTCTTGTCTGTCTGGATGATCGTCGGAGCCTCGAGGTCGTACTTGTTGAAGCGGTGAACCACAGAGTCAATTTCGGTGAGTTCATCGTTGAAAGAGCTGATGTACACGTCGCGGCCTTCGACACTATCTCCGTTTGAGTACAAGGCGTACGTTTGATTGTCTTTGTAATCGGTGAACATTCCGAAGTCCTGAGACCAGTTGCCCAGGGGTGCGGTGGCGTCGACAAAGCTGTATGGCCCGGTGATGTTGGGCGATGTAGCTAGGCCTTGGAGCAGCAGACCATAGGTTGCATTGTCGGCATGCCACCACATGTGGTATTGTTGCTCAACTTCGGAGTAGACAACCTTCGGTCGTTGGATGATCATATCAGATGAGATATAAGGATGGCCTTCCTCGGGAGCTGCATGGAATTGTTAGTGGATAGTAGAATACTTTATGGCTTCACAATACCTACCCAATGCAAGTCCATGGTACTGCCAGGTTCCAAGGTCGTCCGAACTGTACACGGTAACGCCACCTCCTTCCTCTTGCTCTTCGGTTTTGTATTCACCAAACCAGAAGTACTTTCCAGTGATGTGGTCCCAAGTAACGCTACCAGCATGGGCATTTATGATTCCACCGTCCGTGTCACGCCATCTGCCAGCTGGAACAATCCATTTGGCAGACGCAAAAGAACTGACAAGAAGCCCGACAAGGGCCGTTTTCACAGACAGCATTGTAAAAGTAAGTTGAGGCTGCTGATCTCTGACTGGCCGTACGAAGGAGCATTTCCTCTTTATTGATATACCAGAGCCAAGCTGGTTTCCGCGCATCATTTACCCGAGGACCGATCATACCAGAGGCCATGTTTACGGCTCCACATGAAGTAAAGTGCAAGAGGGCTATTTTTCCGTAGGCGATCTCACTTGGCTTTGCGGGGTTTGCTAGACGAAAGCAAGTTTGAAGGGCATCGACGAGTGACGTGCAACAAACAAGTCGATGAGAGGAGAGGGCACAAGAAATTTGCCTTGGATGTTAGCCTCTTCCGTGTCATTGCAAAGGGTATCGGGCGAGCATGCATGTGGTTGAACCGAATATCTTCGGCTAGTACTAAGCCGGCAGAAGCGAGCGCTCTTTGCAGGTTGAACGAGACCACGAAAGCACATCCAATGGCGGATTCATCTTGCTTACAAGAGAGTTCCGCTCTGGTTGAGTTTGCGTAGTCTCATGGCCGCCACATGAGCAACAAGGGTGATCCGTCGAATGGATGATCCGATTCCAGCTGTGACTCTGGTTCAGGACGTCAATCTACGGGCTCGCAAGTTCTATGTCAGCGCAGTGATGGTTCGTGGAGTCATTGGACTAGCGACATGCTCGCAAGCCGCTCTTGTGGCCCGCGTTGTGCAAGATTGTTGAGGCCAGAAAAGTTGTTACGAGGTCTGAACGATGATGTATGGTACCTTCCTTCATCGTTGTTCGCTTAGGCACCAAAGTCTAACAATGGGGTCAGCGGTCGGCGGCTCCGCGGCTCGCGCCGAAGTGGACCCGAGTCCTCCAGCTTCTCAAGTTCTTGTTGCTAGAGGTCCATACGCATGTAACGGACGTCTGTGAACAGCCGCCAAACCACATTACCCTTCCGCCATCTTTGCCTCTCCTCACAGCCCTGAACTGCGTCCCAGTCAGCGATTGACGCGACTTGGAACTTGGGCGTTCTCACACGACGGGCTCATTCTTCCAGGTTCACCAGACATACTCGAACCACCCAAAGATCCTCTCAGAACACTCCGTAAGAGTTCGCACACACACCACGACACATCCGCAAGATCAGATCACAATGTCTGACCGCCGGATGCAGTCTTCCCGCGATGACCGCCGACGCGACCGTGATGGAGGAGACAGGCGCAGACGTTCGCGCTCACCTCGCGGCGGAGGAGGCCGCAGGGAATTTGGAGATGTAGACTCGTACTCCTCGAGCCGAGACTACAGAGAGCGGGAGCGCGAAGACAGATACCAAGGAGGAAGGGACAGGCGTGACAGGGATTGGGACCGCGGTGCTGCGAGAAGGGACGCGAGAAGAGACGACGGAGACCGCAGACGCGACAACCGCCGCGACAGGGACTTGTTCGACGACCGCAGGGGAGGCCGACGTGATGACAGGCGTGCAGACCGTGACCGTGATCACAGAGGTGAAGACAGAGCTCGCGATAACGATGACATGCGCCAAATGGAACGCCAGTCGCGCGTTAAGAGCGCATCGCCTCCTCCGCGCAAGCCCAAAGAGCCCACACCTGATCTTACTGACGTTCCATCCGTGCTTGTTCGCAAGCGCAGGTTGAATCAGTGGGACATCAAGCCGCCCGGATATGAGAATGTGACAGCCGAGCAAGCTAAGCTGTCGGGTATGTTCCCCCTGCCAGGTGCTCCCAGACAGCAAGCGATGGATCCGTCCAAGTTGCAGGCGTTTATGAACCAGCCTGGCAATCAGGCCAGCACCAATGCTCTCAAGCCGTCTACCGCCCGCCAATCGAAACGCCTGTTCGCCCACAATCTGCCTGCTTCTGCCACCGACGAGAGTGTCACTGCCTTCTTCAACCTGCAGCTCAATGGCCTCAACGTCACCAAGGGCAACGATCCTTGCGTCTCCGCCCAGGTCAACAATTCTCAAGGCTATGCGTTGTTGGAGTTCAAGACTTCAGAGGATGCTACCAACGCCATGGCCTTGGATGGCATCAGTATGGAGCCCGAAGGCATGGACACGAGCAATGGCGAGTCAAACGGCACACCGAAGGGCCTTCAAATCGGCAGACCGAAGGACTACATTGTGCCGACCGTGACTGATGAAACTCAGCATGAGGCTGGCGTGCTCTCTACCGTCGTTCCGGACACGCAGAACAAGATCAGCATCACGAACATCCCAATCTACCTCAACGATGAACAGATGCAAGAGCTCCTTCAGTCTTTCGGCGAGCTGAAGTCCTTCGTTTTGGTCAAAGACACCGCCTCCGAACAGAGCAGAGGAATTGCCTTCTGCGAGTACATGGATTCAAGCGTCACGGATGCGGCGGTGGAGAGTTTGAACGGGATGGAACTCGGAGACGCCGCCCTGAAGGTCAAGCGCGCGAGTATTGGTATCCAGCAAGTGAGCGGAGAGATGAGTGTCAACGCGATGAGTCTGATGGCGGGCACCCAGGCCAAGGCAGACGCCGAGGCTGGCAGAGTGTTGTGCCTGATGAACATGATCACGCCGGATGAACTGATGGACACGGACGAATCGGAGGGTAAGAACAGTCACCACCGCTCTCTCGAATCCAACCAACTGACCATTTTCCAGAAATCCTCGACGACGTCAAAGACGAGTGCGCCAAATATGGCAAAGTTCTCGAAACCAAGATGCCACGCCCCACCGGCTCCAGACAGTCTCCTGGCATCGGCAAGATCTACGTCAAATACGAAGACCCAGCTTCGGCGCAGAAGGCGCTTGCTGCACTTGCTGGTAGGAAGTTTGCCGACCGCACGGTTGTCGTGACGTTCTTCGGCGAGGAGTATTTCGATATCAATGCCTGGTAGATTGAGAGACAAGCGATGAACAGGGTACAGGCAGACGACGCGAGGCTGTGTCTTGTTGACTTGGCGCGAACAGAGAGATGTTTGAGATCATCGGGCGCCTGACGACGCCTGCAGGATGAAGTGAAGAATGTGTGTGTAGTCTTGTGTATCATAGAAAATGCGAGCGAACAATGTGGCATTGAACATACTTCCCGATTTCGAGTCGATCATGATTTATGTAATCTTGTTCATGATTTTATTGCCGATATTGAATGTCTCTTCGATATTTCTTTGTTGCCTGAAGTCCAGTCACTGTCGTTGCAGCGAGTGCCTGAATGCGGGGCGCATCAGATCATATTCAGGGTCAGCTCGGCTCCGCCACTGGCGCTGCGTCGTCGTCTATTTGGAGCCGCTGCCTTCTGGACTAATTCACAGCGTCGTCTCACCATTCTCCTGAACTGTCAACCCTCAAATTACTTCACATACCTTGCTGCTGATCTCCACTTGTATTCGCCTTCTACTGCTCGATCTCAGCGATACCACTTTCTTCCAGTCAAGCGCTTTCTCCAATCTTCGTCACCGACCACACAAACATCCCACCATCCACCATGCCTTCCTGGCTCGGCAAGAAGGACAAGGGAGAGGATCTCGATAGCCAGAAACGCTCCTTGTTCGGGAGTCGCAGCAAGTCCTCGACCTCCAGCAAGCCTTCGTCCCCTGCGCCCTCTTCCGCGAACCCTTACGCTGCCCCGCCCGCAAAGGCCGGCGGCTCAAACCCATACGCGAACCAGAACAACTACAACGATCCCTATGCAGCACCAAGCCAGCCTTCACGCCAACCCAGCAACCTCTCCCAGCCTCCCACGAATTCATTCGGCAATCTCTCTCTGAACGGCGGTGATGCTGGTGGCCCTCCCCCCAGTTACTCTGGGCCTGGTCAACACCCCAGAGACAAGAGCCCGGTGCCTCCCGGAGGCTACGGCGGCGGAGCACCCAGGGCTCCACAAAATGGGGGATATGGACAATCGAGCTACGGCCAGGGTGGGGGATACGGCGAGAACCCTTACGGCGGAGCTTCGAGCTCTGGGCGCGGTGCTGGAGGCTACGGCGGTCTGGGAAGAAGCAACAGTCAGGAGACCATGGGCACAGACGCTGGCAGAAATGAGCTGTTCGGAGATGCTGCAAAGAGGGTGCAGCAACAGCAGCCACCACCTCAACAGCAAAGCCAGGACACGAGCTACGGAAATGCCAGCAGCGGCTTTGGCGGCGGGTTCGAATCTACAGAGATGCCCGGCGGCTACGGTCCAGGTCTGAGCGAGCAAGAGCAAGAAGATCAAGACGTCGACGCCGCAAAGCAAGAAATCGGCATGATCAAGAAGCAAGACGTGGCGACCACAAGAGGCCTTGTCGGCACCGCCGACAACCTCGACCAGCTCGCCACGGGCATCATCGGCAACCTGGGTCGCCAGGGTGAGAGTCTCTAC
The DNA here is from genome assembly GCA_001931905.2 of Cladosporium sp. IMV 00045. Classification (NCBI taxonomy): domain Eukaryota; kingdom Fungi; phylum Ascomycota; class Dothideomycetes; order Cladosporiales; family Cladosporiaceae; genus Cladosporium; species Cladosporium sp. IMV 00045. The sequence goes on along the minus strand of MSJI02000840.1, from coordinate 54,682 downwards.
AACGCCGAGCGCAACCTCGACCAATCCAACGTCGCCGCGAAGAAGGCCGACAGAGACATCAGGGTCCTCGACAGCGTGGCCAACAGCACCATGTTTCTCCCCGTCAAGGGCCAACGAGGAACCAACCGTGAGAAGCGCCTTGCGAAGGAGCACGAGCTTGAAATGGAGCGTCATCACCAGAATCGCGCGATCGAGGAGATCACCCGCAGCCACAAATACGCCGATAACCAACGTATCCAACAAAGCGAGAAGGAGATGAACAGCAGAGCGCACGCGCAAAAGGCGAGCTTGCTCGAGCGCTCCAAATTCCAATTCGAAGCGGACAGTGACGACGATCGGGACGAAGATGAGATCGAGCAGAATCTGTAAGTTTCGAGACGTACCACATTGGACATTGTCGTGATCACGGTTACTGACTAACTTTCCCCCAGTGCGAGATCCCTCCACACCGTCAAGCGGGTCAACATGGCCAGCAAAGTCATTGGAGACGTTATCGGAAGCCAGAACGCTCAGCTCGACCGCATTTCTGGAAAGGCGGACACGGCTGATGAGCAAGTCACGAGAAACAGGCACAGGATGCAGCAGCGGTTCAAGTAGGCGAGTTTGGCGGTGCGTTGGCATTGACGCATGCTTTGTTAGATTGATGATCTCGCATATTTTCATCATATACAGAATGGAAGTCACCAGTTCTTCCTTTCTTCAATACTCCCGTTCTTTTCTTTTGCCTGGCCGGGTTTAGTCAAGAGATTTCGGCCGCTCGATTTCGATATCTGTACTTGCAACCTTTACACTGTACACTATTACTGGTCTGCTACACGACCAGTAGCTTCGTGCCATGCAATCGCAGGGGTTAGTGCCTCTTTCGTGTTGGAATTTCTCATTCTCGCCAAATACGGCAACGCCGCCCCGAGAAAGGCGGGCTCGCAACGCTCTGGGAATGACGGAGCAACTCAAAACAGCCTTTCCGCTCTTTGCAACACAACACTTCAACTCGCATCCAGTCCATCAACATCATCCTGGGTTTCTCATTCCTCGAAAGACTTTGCGCTGGCTTGCGCTGCTTCATTAATCTCACGCATGACGTTCAAGGCCCCTTCCTCGACCATCGGCGGCTTGAACAGTCAATCAGATGAATATCAGTCCTTGATAGGATCTAGTCGCCCGTACGAGGATGATGTTTCCGAACACAGCGATGCTACACCTTCCACTGAGGCGACCGAAAACATTGGGTCTCGGCTCTCTGCCTCACGCAATTGCGATTTCTATACAAAGCTCATCGCCACATCGGTCAACTTCTTCGTGAGCGGGTTTGCTATGGCGGCCATTGGTGTACGCGAAACCCAGTTCTCGTTTTTGTTTCCAGCCTCATGACGGGCCAACGCTGATTTTCACAGGCTTTGCTTCCCCAAGTACATCTACACTTGCCTTGAGATCGCGAGTAAAACCCACTGACCTTGTACAAGATCGAGGAACGTTACAACGTCACTGATGCTGAGGTAGCCTTCATCTTCCCAGCCGGGGTGCTTGGCTACCTGTTTGCCACTGGCACTGTCAAGACGATCGAGTCTCGCGGTGGACGGCGTGCGATCGCCGTCTCCGCCGCAGTATTGAGGCTGGTCGGAGCTGCCTCACTCGGCCTCAGCCCTCCCTTTTTTGTAGTCCTTGCGAGCTTCGCTTTCTTCGGATATGGAACTGGCGCTACCGATACCGCTTGGAATACCTGGGCCGGGGGCATGCGGCGTGCTAACGTCGTTCAAGGCATTCTCCATGGATCCTTTGCTGTTGGCTGCGTTCTTGGGCCTCTTGTCGCCGCTGCTATCACGGAAAGCTCTTCCTGGGCTACATTCTATAGGTTTCTCGTGAGTCTGTATCTAGCTCCGTCTGTTTCATGGTTATGGCGGCAACTAACATTCGCAAGTGTCTACTCCTGTCCTTCGAACTGCTGATGCAGGGGCTGGCATTCCGCCGCGATGCGCGTATGGTCGGTCAGTCCGGAGACGAAGCGAGCGAATTGAGATCACTCAGAAGCACGCTTTCCCAGCGTAGTGTGTGGATTATGAGCTTATTCTACTTCTTTTACCAGTGTGTTGAAGGTTAGTTTCAATCACGGTTGATGCAATGCGGCTATTGTACTAATCTCAGCGCAGCTTGCTACACCGATTGGATTGTCACGTTTACCGCTCGTCATTCATCAGTCGCACCAGCAGCAGCTGCTATTGCTTCCTCGGTCTTCTGGATTGGCATGGCTGTCGGTCGATATTCCCTGGGATTCCTTACCGAGTATCTCGGCGTCCCCCTCGCTGTGGTGATGTATTGTATCAGCACTATGATACTGCAGCTATGGCTTATCTTTGTGAGCAACATCGGAACGACCCTGGTCTTGATCGGAGGATGTGGCTTCTTCCTCGCCCCTCTGTTTCCTTCGGGTATCGTCTTGCTGGCCCCGCACTTTGATATACAACAACGTGGTGTCATCATCGCATTTCTGATAGCCATGGGCCAGGTTGGTGCGGCTGTCGCTCCGCTTGCTGTTGGGATACTCGCCACGAGATTAGGAATCCAGTACTTGATCCAAGTCACGCTTGGGTTCTCATCTTTGATGCTTGCGGCGTGGCTTGCGGTCATACGGAATACTGGAGATGGCTGCTCCTAGGGGCTCCGAGGAATCACATACTGCGCATCCACCGCCGGGTAAACTGGGACGACTGGCACTGCTACTTCAGCTTCTCACAAACGGCTCGTGCAAGATGGCAAGTCGAGTTACGAACCAGCCGTCTTTCTCGGCTCCCTCCCTTTCTACGTATCGCCTTTTCCTCAACTAGGACTAGACGTGCCATTCTTTCTCAAGACTATAGAGAGCGCAGCTGCTAGGCCTAGCCTTCTTGCTAGCCCACACTTGTCCAGTACGGCCGATTCTAGTCATCAGATACCGCACTATAGGGCGACACGATGATCGAGCGAACAAGGCTCTCCAATAACTCGCCCTTGAGCTTACCTTAATGGCGTGGTGCAGCCACGATGAGCTCCGAGACCAATGTCGACAAGGCGAGATAGCGGCCACAATGTTTCGTAGACTACGAGAGACCACAAGCAAACATACCTTTCCGTACATCAAAGCAAAGTTGTGGAGGGTCAAGTAGTATAGAAAAAGCATGCGCGCCATTGAACTTTGTTGGATTGTGAGGTGGCACTCATCGATAACGATTCATTCGAACTACTGCACTGTTATGGACTACTGCTATCGACTTCACGCAGAAACTCCTCCGTACAGCCTCCCCAAGACCACAGCCTCAACGCCCACCAGCATTAGTGCACCTTATCCCCTCTCGCCCCTTCGAATCCGACCGCAAATGGTTGTCACTGTTTTCAGCTCCAAGACTTTACTACTGGGATATTTCCTTGCGCTGCTGTCTTGGCGCCTAATGCGTATCGCTAAAGGCTCCAGAAATGGAGTAGCGACGTGGAGACTCAATACACTAAGGCGTGTCTTCATGGATTCTGACAAAGCTCGACAGGCGTTCTCGATACTACTGCTGCTACGGAGCTGCAATTAGCCGTGGCTGATACTGTATATCTATCATAAGCTAGATGGAGCCTGCCTGGGACTTACTGTATGCTTTTGCACATATATCAGAAGTCAGGTGCAACAACCAACGTACCCGAAGAGTATCCCAAACGGTCGCCATACGACAACAAAACTGACATATCAGCATGGAGAACAATGTGGCTCTGGTCTTCGGCGCAAGTGGCATATCTGGATGGGCGTTGACGAAAAACCTCTTGAGCTATCCCACGGCCATGACCTTCTCCCGCATCATCGGCTTGACGAACAGGGTCATGGATGTGGAAAACAGCCAGCTGCCAATCGAAGACCCGCGCCTCGAATTCTACTCGGGAATCAACCTGCGTGGCGATCTGTCGTCCGTCATCGACCAGCTCAAAGCAACTGTTCCGAGGCTCGAAGAGGTGACGCATATGTACTACTGTGGTCAGTCGTATGAGAACATGGAATCGTCGCGATTGTATGATCCGGCTGACAATCGCTTCGACATGCACAGCGTACTCCAACGTCACCGCGTATTCTGAGAACGTCATGGGGATCAGGGAGGTCAACGTCCACATGACTGGCAATGCGGTGCAGGCGACCGATCAGCTTTGCAAGAGCCTCAAGTTCCTCGTGCTTCAGACTGGTACTAATGTGAGTCCACGAGGCAGTCTGAATCGAGCTGCTGATCAAGTCCGGTTGGAAGTGGGATCTCATTGGTAACTGTTGCGCATCAATGCGACTGGCTGACAAGATGTACTGATCTCAGAACTACGGCGTCGCCGTCTTTGGTCACCAAGATAAGATCGACGTCAACCCGCCTCTGAAAGAGTCTCAGCCTCGCATCCCTTCACCCCACGGGGATGAAATTTTCTACTACGGGCAGGTGGACGTTGTAAAAGAAGCACAGAAAGGCAAAGCTTGGAACTGGTGCGAGGTCCGTCCAGACGCCATCGTTGGTAAGTCACCGCAGAGAGAGACCCGTTCGAGACTCGTTTGATAACCCTCGGCTTCGTAGGTTTCACCCCAGGAGAAACGACTATGAGCTTCCTGGAACCTGTTGGCCTCTTCCTCGCTCTCTGGCGCTACGTCAACGGCCCAGGCGCCGAGATTCCTTACATTGGGACGGAGCCAAAATACCGTCACACCAACACCGATTCTTCTCACGACATTATCGCCAGATCAGATATCTATCTGTCTGTAGTCAGACAGGCGGAAGCGAGCGGAGAAGCCTTCAACATCGCCGACTACGCAACGCCCGTTTCCCGGGTGGAGCGATGGCCAGCCATGGTCAGCTATTTTGGGCTCAAAGGCGTCCCGCCCAAAGAGCCTCACGCTGAGAGTGAGTTCCGAACGAGCGTCCCTCAGCATTCGAAATCTAGCAGTCGCTAATGATCGACGCAACAGCCATGTTCGCAGCGGACAAGTGGTGGCAAGAACACCAAGACGACTACAAGCGCATGTGCTCGGAGTACGGTCTTCGCGAGCGTGTAATCTCTCCCGAGGCATGGGTATTCATGCGACTCGGATTCGAGTACCTCTGCCGAGACCGGGCGCTGTCGCTGGACAAGATTCGCTCCGTCGGCTTCACGGAGGAATTTTCCATGTGCGAGGGCCATTTCATGGGGTTTGACCGCATGGCTGCTGCGAAGATTCTTCCCTCGAGAGACGTCTTGCAAAAGGATGCTTGAACGCCCAGTGCGGCCTTTGGTACTAGCTTGGTGCGTCAGCCTGGTGGTGGGAGCTCGAAAACGCAGCTTGTCAAGAAAGAGCCTTGAGACGAGATGGATCTCCGTGTTTCTGACTTTTGATCAGCGACAGGACAGTCATCACAGATCTAGGCAGCTTACATAGAGAGTGATTCCTCGGTCGTCTGGCAAATCGCTGTAAGAAGACTTCGACTTTCATCAGCGTCGTTCAGAGATAACAGACATCCGCTAAGAAACCTGCAACAGCCTCAGCAAAGGTTTACTACCTGTGCCGCCTGCTTCTAGCATAAGCGAGCAAATGCTGTTGCGGCAGGGCATTGGGATAAGGTTTGTCTGCCATCTACAAGGGCAAGCCACCCATTCGAGGTACTGCGGGCAACAGCGGCTGCGGCGTCGTCTCTGGCATCGTCATTCGCAACAAGAGACCGCCAGCCGCAGCAAGCAACGAGGCTCGTCAAATGGCCAACCACATCGGTGTGGCGCTGTCCAGAATGAGGCACCCTTGGGCCGTCGTGTGCCCAGATCTGGAAGAGCTGCCGCTGAAGTACTCTCCAGCCAGAGAACTCGTTGACCTGTTGCTTGACAAACGGACATAACTAGCTTCACTCGCATTCTTAGGCTGCGGATGAGTCTCGCCAGCTCTGCCGTGCCTTTAGGTCTTACTTTTCTACGTGAGAGTCTGCTATTGGGCTTCATGGACTGGTAAAGGCGCCTTTAAAAACAAGATGCCAGCGAGACGGATGAGATTCTGTGGTCCCTCTGAGCGGCTGTGTTTTTGAGGACTGCGTTCAGGTATCACGTATGATCCATCCTCGTCAATCTCTGAGACAGCACCCCCGTGGTCTGGAAAGTATGGGTACATGCTAAGCACTGTGTTTCCTGGACCCGCGTTCTGCCTATTCGGCTTGATGCGTGACGCGAAACCTGCTGTTCTTGTAAGCAAGAGTGAACACAAATGGAGTGGCGTGGTTGAGGGGACGTGTCTGAAGAGTGAGAAAGGGAGAGACATATCTCTTTAAGACACGCTAGGCTAAGCGAGCTCGGCGAGCGTGAACTCGCGTGGGCGCATGCTTAAATGAATCGGAGTCGGCAATGCCATCATAGACATGGCTCATGTGTGGGCAAGCGAAAACCAAGAGAGCCGACGATGAAACGAGTGCGAGTGTCGAGGAGTGTCAGAACTGCAAAGAGCCGCCACCGTCGGCCCGGAGCCCCATGCACATCACCGCATGTTCAAGTCTTGTCTTTTGAGGCAAGCGCAGTTCGAGCCCTAAAAACCACAGCAATACCGAGGTAGGGTCAATTATGCTGCTCCGCTCGTCCTCCAAAGTTCATCAAGATGCGGACGACATGCCTCCGTGGTGCTCTAATTGAAGCAGCTACTATGCGATCCCAATATCGAGCACCGGAGCTTCAAAAATTTGCCGTCCGAACGGACTCTCATGGACCGTGGATATAAGACGAATATATATCTTCTCGTGTGGCACATGTGCCTTTTCGTCGCCTATCCAACTGCGTTGGAATAAAGCCTAACTCCTTTCTCAGTCATCATGCGCTTCGCTGCCATCCTCGGACTCCTGCTCACCGGGACTGCGCTGGCCCATCCGCAGACGACAGACTCCTCGTCCCTGGCAGATTCGTATGGCGCAACCTGCAAAAAGGTAACATCTGGGAATCATTACCGCTACCTCGGCCGCGTGAATCCCGCCACCAAGAGATTGACATGGCCAGCTTCCGGAATCTCATTCTCATTCACCGGCACGTCCGCCAGCGTGCCTGTCACATCCAGCTCCGGGACCAATGCCATACTCATCACCGTAGACGGAGTCCCGACTGCCTTCGACAACTTTAACGGCACCAGTATCTCGACCGGGAAGCTTTCTCGAGGTGTACACAATGTAGAGATCCGCAAGAAGTCTGAAGCGTCGTTCGGCAGCATCACCATTGGGGACCCAGTCGCTTCAGGCTCGTTCTGTTCCGTCACTCAACCAATGAAGCGCATCGAGATTATTGGTGACTCCATCAGCGTCGGCTATGGCGTTAGCGGAACCTACCCATGCATCAATTCTGCTGCTTTGGAAGACGCAACTCTGACCTACGGCGCTCTAACTGCTAAAAACCTCTCGGCAGACTACAGCATCGTCGCCTGGAGTGGAAAGGGAATCCTTCGCAACTATGTCACCGCCGATGGCGACGACGGCCAGCCCGTAATGCCAGAACTTTGGACCCGCTACGAAGCCGACAAGCCTAACACCTATGACTTCCGAACGCCTGTCGACATCGTCGTCGTTAACCTGGGCACGAATGACTTCGGCTTCACATCATACTACGCCAACGGCACAGCATTCCAAGCCCGCCCTCTTCTCGATATGACCGACTACACCAACGCCCTGGTCAAGTTCGGGAAGCAGATTCGCGCGAAATATGCCAAGGCTGAGCTCTTCATCACCACATCTCCCTTGATCGGCGATTACTACCCACCCGAAGACCCGACGCAGAAGACTTCGCAACAGGAGGCGGTGAAGTCTGCAGTCTCTCAGCTCGGTCGCAAAGCACACTTTGTGGACTTCCCTTCGCAGGACACCACGGACAACAATATCGGATGCGATTATCATCCTTCGAAGTTGACGCAGGAGCGGGATGCTGTCATCTTGACGAAGGCGATCAACGATGTCATCCGGTAGTTGGGGTTGAGTAACTTGGATCTGAGTCGACATCCTTGCCACATGTCGCATTGTGTATAGAAGCATAAGTATCAATGAAGATTTGCGCACACTTCCGGCAAGCACGAGTACAATTGTAGCGCTTGCTAAACGGAATGCTTTCGCGGTAAGCTACTACTTTGCTCTAGCGCGACTCCTCTCAAACACTAGCTCCTGTCGTTCGCTGCCTCCCACCTCGCTCATCCTCTCGCGGTCTCTCCCACGTTAGTCGTAACATCGCAAGACCCTTCCGCTGCAGACGCTTCGACTTTTCGGACCTATCCATTTACCCTGGTTGGGCTGGGGGCTTGTGCTTGTTCCTTCGGCCCTCTTTCTCGTCAACCTTGGCCTTTCCGCTTGGTCTTTCAGTCTTGCCATCGACATGCGTTGAATGATCCTGATCATTCTTTCGAAGCACCCAGAACAAAATTGGGCCGGTGATGAACAGAAGAGCAAGTCCGAACGCGGACACCGCCCACCACTTGGGTCTCCCTTCGTTGATCTCCCAGATGTTCATGCCAAACACTCCCGTCGTCAGAGATAACGGTAGATAGATTGCTGCCAGCACCGTAAGCTCGGTGGCTCGTCGTGCTTGTTCTCTACTGTCACGGACGAGCTCCTGTTGCACTCTGGAATCGAGGACCTTCGATACATCCCTGAACTCTTGCCTGAGGTCCGATGCCCAGCTTCGGAGCCGTTCGAACGCACGACTGCGCGTTGAGCACCGGATGAGAAGCCGGAGTCGCTTGAGCTCTGTGACGGTCTTTTGTCTCTCCGACGAAGTCCTTCGTTGCTATTAACTTGCCGCTGATTCGATCCAAGCGATCGGTCATGAGTTTGTTTGCCTTGTGCATCTCTTCGCATTTTTCACGGATGTGGACCATCTGGCGCTCGTAGTCGGCGATAAGGATCTGAGATGTCTGGTGTCTCGTATCGACGCTTTGGAACTGCTGAAGAATGGAGCTGAATGTTTCAGGGCCTTCGGCACTCTGCAGCTTCTTGTTGAATTCATCGACATTGTAGCCAGCTAGCAAATGGCGACTTTGCTCCTCAGAGAGCGGCAGGTCTGCTGATTGTATCGAATCGGACTCCCCTGTCGGTGGAAGTAGAGGGCAGGGCGATGGACATTCTTTGTTGCAGTCGTGGATGGTACCGTGTTCAGCCATGAGCAAAGAGAGACGGTCGTCCATTGGTTGCAGCTTCGCTGTTGCAGTTCCGCGTTCCAGAGACTGAGTCGCCTCGGAAATATGCTGCTGATCCATATTCGTGTCACAATCCCAGCGCAGCGGATCAAAAGTTGAGCTTGTCCTGATATTGCGACGCAAATCCAAGAATTGGATCTTGTAGGACCAGTGCATTGACATGGAAGGAAAAGAAGGCAGGAGAAAATCGTGAAAAGGCCGGCTGGTGATTGAAATTATGACGCGGGAGCAGCTGCATGAAGTGAATATATGTACAGAGCAGAAAGAAAAGGAAGTGCATGGAAAGCCTAGACAAAAGTCAATTCGAGCGTTCTAGCATGCAGGGAGAGTCAGTGAAGCAAGATAGAAACAGTGAAGCAAACGAAAAGAGATCAACCTGTTGGTCGAGTAAACATTAGCCGAGTGAAGTGAGGCCAGAGATTGTTATGAGATGCAAGGGATGTGAAGACCGCTTATCATCAGCGATCCGGCCTTGATCCATGAACATCAAGAACGACCTTCTTGTGCGATGTTGTATCTCGGTCAACCTGTCCACACCGTGGAGCCACGCAGCAAGAAAGCCGCGCGTAAGCTTTGTTCAATGTCGACTGTAACCGGGTCGCGGAAAAGCAGTGATTGTGTTTCAGGGAGTGGGCCATCAAGAGCGATGAAACCACCGCGGCGCAACGTATCCTCAAGCAATTGCTCCTCGTCATTCGCGGCGTGTCGCCAAAGCGGTCTGGACTTGCAGTCCGTAGCTGACGGTCAATGGTCGTACTGTGTCTGCAAGGCTCTCTGAGCTTGTCCCACGACCAAATATCCTTCCCGAAAGATCTCCCTTCATGGTGGCACTCACTTTGCCCATGCCACAGAGAATCATACGTAGCCCGTCGAGCGTTCGGCAAGGCTCGGCTGATCCGATAAGTGGACAACGCAGGTCGCTCCTTCCATATTGGCCATATCAGGTCTTCTTCTGCGCCTTCCGTTTGTAGGGAAATGAGGAAAGGCTTGGCAGCGTTTTGCTGCTCGCACAAAAACGTCAAATCTGCCGCTCCAACTTGCTCTCACCACTTTCACCATCCACCCCACTCCATCAACCTTGCCCCTTCGTTGTACAACCACAAAAGCCGCAGCAGTCCTGTGCTCACTCTGCACACTTGTTTCTCAGTCCACGCAAAGCCGCAGCCACAGCACTGTGCCACCAAGCCCCTTGTTTTCACTTCACGCTGCAGCCGAATGCCAAGGCACAATGGTGTCCTCTGTCCAACCCCGAGGTGTCGAAGCCCTGATCGGAGAGAAGCGCGCGGTATACTCCCCAATCAACGATATCCTGCGCATGTTCATCGTCCTCGCGCGGTGTCATGCATCCTGGTCGGCTTGCCCGACTGTCTTTGCTGTTAGTAACCCCCTTGATCATCTCTGCGGGCGAAAACGCGCGCTTCCCGGACATGCAGCTTGCTGCATGATGACAACCCTGATGCTCGCAAGAGTTGGGCTGCTTCCCTTTAGAAGGCCTTGGCGAAAGAGAAGTAAGTGTTTACAGCCTAAAATCCGGTAGCCAACTGTCCTTCCAAGAATGTGGGCCTCCGTTAGCTTGGGACACCTTGTCGGCAGAGCGCTGCTTCGTCGTCAGCATCTCAAAGCAACAAGGTATTGAAGAGACGCAGCTACGCAACAGCAAAGACTCTGTGAGGGCCGCGGCCACCTGAGCTGGGCCAGGCTGACTTGGTTAGTCTGGCCATGTCGTAGAGCAGCGGGTGGGTATTTCGGCGGCTCATGGATACTCGCCTTCGAGGACTTGAGCCAAAAGGTATTTCTCCCAGACCATCGGGCGGCTTCTGGTGCTCCCCCAGTAGCCGTCGCCGCTTTTCGCTAACCTGATGTAGGCCATCAGCTACCTGGCCGATGTGGCCAGGTACTGAAGGCTTCTGGTTTCACAGTGACATATCAATTATTGTCTTCTCTGGTCATCTTGCTTGGCCTTTGTGGGAAGAGCAGTTGTCTTGCGCGGCGCGTTGAAGTGACGTTCAATTTGACATGTGGGGCTGATGCTGACTGGAAGGTTCGCGGCTGCCACTCCACTCCGCAATCCCCACCTTCGCCTCACTCAAGTACATGTACCTCCATAGTGCATTATGTACATGTACTTGTCTTCGCTGAGGACCTTTCACCATGTTTGTAACTCGATTTGACGTGGAAGTCGGGTTTCCTTCTACTTTGAGCCTATTGTAAGATGGCAGAACTAAATCAGTCAAGGGGTCTGAGAAGCCGTGCCACCTCTGTTTGTCATGACGCATGGAGAACGGCATCTGAAAAGAGAATGGTCGCGTGGGTGTTAGGCAGCAGCACGCTTCCAGCTCTCAAGTATACAAGACATCGCAGAGCCGTGAGCGCCGCCTTATTAGCTGGGTGAATAATACAGGTGAAGAAGAACGATCGCATTCATGTTACACCAGAAAACTCCCCATGATGCCTACCGAGATGCTCTCAAGTCCACAAGTGCCCTCCTCAAATTCGCCATAAGACAAGATCCTCCGCTGGATCCAAGTCCACCACGATACTGCCATCCATACTCATCGCCTCGCGGCCTCCATCTCGAATTTCCAATACAGCGGTTTATCTCCGGAGCATCGCAGCAGGGGATCCCGGAAGGTTTCATGCCCCACTACTACTAGGCAGCCCGGGCTTCAAACGTGCAGATCGACGGCTGGCGCCTCCTTCCGCAAACAAGCGATGTCCACACCATGCTGGCTCGCAAGTGGGCACTTGGAAGCCGGCTTGCTCAGGCGACGTGGTGTATGCAGCTTCGTTCGAAGTATCTGGCACGAAGAGGTCGATGTCGATGTCATCTTTGGACGGCAGGTCGGGTTTGCTCGCGGGGCCTGTGCGGTGCAGTTCGAGGGCTTTTCCACGCAGGACGACGACGATTCGGGTCTCGACTGAGGTGGAGGCCTCGGGCCAGTGCGGGTGTGGAAGGGTGATTTCATGGGCTGAGAGCTGGCGCGTACGGCTTTGCGCTCGATGTTCTTGGGCTGGCATTGGTAGGCTTTCGGATTGTCTTCGATGCGCGGCTTCGTTGGGAGATTCGGTGGGAGACTTGGCTTCAGGGCGAGAGCGCATCGTGAGAGATACACGCTCCGGTGCTGTGGTTTGGAGGCTGAGAGGCTTACAGGATTAGCATTGACGCCGCCTGCCGCTGCAGTGCTTGATACTCTAGCTGTACCGCTGGCTGAAAAGGATCATGTGGCATCTGGAAGCATGTGCATACATCTTGGTATGGTGTAGATCTGGTGCAGGTATGTGAACGCTTATACCTCGGAGACCGGGATGCCATCTCTCCTCGTGCAAATTTGAAGTTCCCTCTCAATCTGCTTCTCCGGGCGCTGGCGAGCGCAAGTGTGAACAGACAGGATAGCAATACTAGCCACAGACATCATGGCGCCTGGAAAAACGAGGATGGCAGCTACTGTCTGCCATAGATCGCTGACGTCGTTCATGAGTAGCATGGCGATGATGAACATGAGCACGAAGGATACCGCGGGAAAGATGTCTGCTTACTGTCAGCATGGTCTGAACCCCCGACAAGACTTTACATTAGTGCAACTCACAGACTCCGCGTGTCTCCCAAAAACCCTTTTTCCGCGTCTGGTAGATTTCCAGCTTAATGTCGCGATACAGCATCCAGCCATCCTCGCGCCCGAAGATGCCTAGGTACATCTGCGGCGTGTAGCTGCGAAGCTCTCGGCCAGTGCCAATAGTCCAACGTGAGACGACGCGACGTACATGGTCGTCTGCAAGGTTGTGCTTGTTCTTGAGCAGCGAGGTCAGGTAGTCGCGCACCTCATCGGATGCGGCGGTTTCGGACGGGAGAGAAGCGGCTGGCGTCTCGGAGACCTGGAACTCCTCGTACAAGGGGAGGCTTTCATCCGCTGCTTCTTGTGAGCCCAAAGGACTGTCTCTTCCTTTGATAGCACTCATGTTCGAGGATGTGTTGTGAAGGAAAAGGAAGATGCGAGCACACATGGGAAAGCAGCGAGGCTGAATGCTCCATAATGTAGGCGGCAGTGGCGGCATAATGCCGAGGCGCAGCGTGGCAGTGCAAGTTTGCTTTTGCCTCGCAGAATGACCGATAAATTTCCCCGCAAGCAGCGCATCGCAATATAGGTGGGTAGGTCATGATGACAGTCAACATCCCGCTGAGAGGCACGACGAAATGTCGCTGTGCATTACAATGATCTTGATGCTTCTATGCAATGAAATGTTCTCACCACAGTCGATGTTGCCATCTCCTTCAAGTTGTCTCGTCATCACAATTGGCCTCTCCCACGACCATCGCCGCATCAAGACTGACGCTGCGGCACGATGCTCGCGGTGGTTCCGTGAATCCTTCCCGCCATGTAATTTCCGCCTCCTTCATTGGAAGCAATAACAACGCTTGCAAAGCCTGCTGCCCCTGTATCTCTGCTGTTCATCATCCTCAGCACATGCTCACATAAGGGCAGTCGAATTCCGATCAGAGAGGACATCTCCAGCCATGAGAGCCTCAATCGCGTCCGCCCTCACTTTTTGCAGCATCGTGAGTGCCGCATTCGCAGCGAGCAATGACACCTCAAATACCGCAGGAAACTATTGCCACAAAGATGATTTTCCAGGCCTTTCAGCCAACATGTCCCTGACCGCCGATTCGCTCACCTTCAGTCTCGGCGGCGACATGCCCGTGACCGCAAACACGACGCTTCACCTCGTCTTGCGCTACGAAGGCGATGATGTCTTCCACCAGGTTCTGGACCCATGCCTGACGACAGACCTCCCGGAACTTTGTCCCTCCATGGCTGGCCCACTACAGTCGCAGTCAGAAATCGCCTTTCCACCTGAGCTTTCATTCGAGGAAGCGCAGCCAGATGCTGCGCGGTTGTACATCGAAGCAGCATCCAGTGACGGGAAGATCTCCAGGGGCTGCTTTGAACAGATCCTAGCCGGAGACACTGCGAGCGAATCCGGAGGCCTAAATTCGACTTCCAGCGCAAATGGCGGTTCTGCAGGCGAAAGCCAGGACCAGAATGCAACGGGGAGCGCAGGCAGCGGTCAGCCCGACGAGAGCGATCAGAACGACACTGCTACTGATGAGGCGTCTGGAGAAACTCCTGAGTCCAGTGGCAATCTGGTGTCTCCTCACTGGGAGCAAGCAGGGTAAGTTACCGTCTGCTGGCTCGTGATGCGGTATATGGAGGCTGATGAGTCGCACAGGATCCAGGCAGCTGGCATTTTCCTGGCACAATTCTTGTTCCTCTAGGCCTTTCACATCGCTCGGGCAGTTCTGCTGCCATGGCCTCGCCTATTCGTGCGACTCTTTCGTGGCAGGATTCCTCGGCCAACGCGGTCTACACTGGAAACTTGGGTAGCTCTATGTCATCCTGAGAGGATGAGATACGATCCCCGGAGACTTCTAAGGAGGAAGTGATGGCATGGCTGATGCCCACATGGAGACACAAATTAAGCCCAACGTAGCCGAGGATAGCTCAAGCCGCCGCATGTAATACACGACGAGTGTACCTTGCTGTATGCAGCTAGCGGTCTCAACTCCGCCATCTCATCGGCTCTCTTTCGCGCCCAACTTCTCCGGTGGCATCTCACCTCCTGCGCGACGAACAAATCCAGCAGACGCGAAAATTACCACACGCCCTGTTCTGCGGACACGACCTTATCCATTTCAGCCATATAGAGTTGTTGCTGCAAGAAACCCTCGCCTGCTTCAGCGAGCTTTCGGCGAGGCGGGCTCCATGAGATCAATCCGCCCGTGCTCCGCGAGTGGACGAACGTGACGGGCCAAGGGATCGCGATCTGCTGCAGGAGACCAAGAGCTGGGAAGCAGCTATGTGACGTAGCTACGGACTGCTTACATCGGCGACGACTTTGGCAAACTGCATCTCTCCTCTGTGGCACGACCAATCTATGTGAGAAGGGTTGCTTGGTGGCGGAAGACTTTCACAGCAAACACCATGACCAGATACTTTCGATGCTATGAAACATTATCACAGTGTCCACAGGAAGTGCACTCTCATATTGTTCTCTTGTTCGCACGACTCCGATCGCTGGGGAAGACGCTTGTGCAGCACGGCACCCTGACAAGTTCGCCAGAGCACAGCGAGAGGAAGCCAGTCCAACATCCCAACGGAGGAAGGGACTGACCAAAGCTAGGGAGATCAGAACTGGGGCAAGCAATCATGCTGCGGCAAGGAGGGACCGGCTTAGCTTGGGTGGCTGTTCGCAGGCACGGGGCGTCACTTTTTGCGATCCTGACACGGCAGTTCGATCAGGGATGTGCTTCACTTTCACGCGTGCGTCGTTACAGCACGATTCCATTAATTGTTTCTGGTTGCGCATCTTTCTACTTTGTGTGTAAAAACTGCTCACCTCCCGCGGACCAACATTTAGTGTGCTTATTAGCGCAACATCTTTTTCTAGTGCTGTATCGAGTCATGCTCGACTCGCCCGAGCTTCGGAACGATAGTCTTTCCATGCCATTAATTTATGAATCGCCATCAGAACATCACTTCGTCAACTAAGCTCCGGAAAAAGATAGATCACATCGGTCTCGGTTCTGTGGGTCGTGGGATTCGAGATCCCTGGCGATCCTTCGCAACTCCCAGACGCGGCGTGTGCGGCTCGGTCGATCGGTGGAGTCTTCTTTCTGAAGATCCAGCTCTTGACTCGCGGCTTAATTAGAATCGCCCCCTCCACTCTGCCTACCACGCCCAGGCCAGGACCTGCCAAACTCAAATCTGGAGAGCGATGCAAAAGACACTACCGTGACTGAATAGTTACAAGGTACACCCTGTCATTGTAACGATGGTGTCAATTTCTGACTGGCGTTGCGGACTTCGGTCTCCAGGCTGCGAGGCCATTCCACGTCCTTCGCTCAAATGTGGGAAATCTCATCTGGCCCGGGAGCTCACGGTTCCGGTGGGTTGGTATCGCTGATTCCGGAACGCATCACGATACTGTCTCTGCCCACGTTACTTCACCGGGGTACTTTGCCAGCGTCTTCGCAAGAGATACCGTCAGGATTTTATGAGCATCACTGATCACAACGACAAGTTCCTGCATCCTGCAAAATGTTGAGCTTGTATATGAGCTAAGGGACCAACATCTGCTGGCAAAAAATGCTTTGAAACGACGGGAGTGTGACTGTCAGAATCACCTGCCAAACCTTCATCATCGGATTCCCCACAGCTGCCGGCGCTCCTTTCTCTGTCTAGCACGAAAGACGTTGGACTAATCTCTTCATAGAAAAGGCACCGCTCAGTGGGATCGCGATTCAGGGTCTTAAGCTCTTCTCGCTCACATCTATCAAGGAACGATTCGTCTGCATTGGCATCGAGGTTCGGAGTTCAGAGCCGCCCTCTCGAAGCATGTAGTATAACTTGACCCAGTCGTCCGTTCACACGCGTGTGATTAATTACGGCTCACCCGAATCCTTCTCTATCGCACTTTCCTCATGCGTTTGGCCCTTCCTCTCTGGCTCTCGCTTGCATCAGCGGCATTCGTGATCGCTCAGACATCTAAGACGGATGGCACCAATGCTGATGAGCTGATATCTGAGCTCGCACAGCTTCCCGATTGTGCTGTACGTAACGAATAACTAACGAAGCGGGGTTGTTTACTCACGTGAGTATGCATCGAAGAAGCTGACATCCACGTCAGATCACCTGCATCACATCCGCCCTCCCTGGATCAGGGTGCCAGTTCGATGACTTCAATTGCTTATGTAACAATGAAGCATACATCGAGAAGACCGGAAACTGTGTCTTGTCCAGTTGTCCTAACAAGGGCGCATTGAGTAAGGCGTTCCGTTCGACATTGCCATCGTTTGATGTTTGGCCTGCGCTGACTTCCGATGCAGCAACTCAAGCATGGCAGATGAAAACTTGCAAAGCACCGATTCGCGACAAGGGGCCTGTTACCAGCAGAGTCAACATAGCTCTTGTCACAATCGCTACGCTCTGTGTTTGTCTCCGCTTTCTGGCACGTTGGCGAGTAGCAGGCAGCACGTTTGGGTGGGACGATTGGACAATCCTTGCAGCGTGGATCTTGGTGATTCCTTCTACGACCATGTTCCAAATCAGTTCGTTTTCTACCTATGCTACCTTCGACTTAGCTTGCCTGCTGACCTGGCGCAAACAGTGATCCATAACGGACTGGGTCGTGACATCTGGACCGTTCCCTTTGACAACATCACGATGATGTTCAAGGTATGGCTCGACTAACCCAGTCTGCGATTGCCAGCCTCTAACACATGGCACAGTACTTTTACATCAATCAGTACCTCTACCAAGGCATCATCGCACTCACGAAGATATCAATCGTTCTTCTTTACCTCCGCATCTTTCCAAAGACCGTCTCTAAGCGATTCTCATACATTAGCTGGACGCTCATCGGTGCGTTGCTTGCATATGGCATAGGATTCATCATATACTGCGGCTTCCAATGCACGCCTATCAGCTACGTTTGGACTCAGTGGGATGGAGAACATGAAGGCTATTGCAGCGATTTCCAGCTGGCTGTCTATGTCAACAGCGGACTCAATATGGTATGAGTTGGGACAAGGAATGACAATTCTTCATTGTGTGTCAATACGCTAACATTGTTTGCAGTAAGTTATTTCTCCACCATACGAGAGACTCCTCTCGCAGCTACCAGAAGGTCTGGCAGCTGATTCAATTCGCCATTCCCTTCTCCCTGTCTTCATGATGCTGTGTATCTGACTTTTGTCCTGACAGACTGTTCGACCTCATCGTCTTCGTCCTTCCGATCCCTAAACTCATGGCTATCCAAGTTCAGGACAAGCGACGCAAAGCCGGTGTGGTGCTCACTTTCCTGATCGGCTTGTTTGTCACTGTCTGCAGCATGGTTCGGCTCAAGTACTTATCCAACGTCAGCGACATCGTCAATGCTACGTACGAGTATAACAACATCTCGCTGTGGAGTGGCATTGAGTCAGAAGTTGGTATCATCTGCGCCTGCATGCCAACAATCATCGGTCCAGTCTTGCACTTTTTCCGCACCAGGTTCGGAAGCAAGCTAAGCTCCTTTGGCAAATCCAGCGCCAGCAAGTCTGCCACCACCTCTTCCCACATTCCAGGCGACAAGGGAGTGACAAGACTGCCGAGCAGCGTGAGTGAGCCTGACTTGGAGATGAAAAACCGTGCACAGAAGCATAGCGGTATCGAGAAGACTATGGAGACATCAATTTATCATCACCCGGCATACGAGCAGTTGAGCGATGACAATATCGAGCTTTTGCGTCGGGGGCGATAATTGGTAGATTTACTGACTGAGATTGCTACGCGTCAGACCTTGTCACACAAGTGCAGCTGGCGGATTTCTATCGAGTTCGGTCCGGATCTTTCTTCTTCCATTCGCTACAACCCTGAATTCCATCTTTAGAACGGCCAGACGGCAGCTTCCCAACTCTTCGCCTGATCAATGAGTCTCGAATCCAGCGATACATTTCCTTGTCCGATGTACAAGACCTTGCTAAAGGATGCTACTGCCCAGAACGAGAATGAGGTGTTCGCAGGTATGAAGACGACATCGCCAACGAAAAGCGTGGGCGTCTCTGTCTGTCCTTCCACTGATACGGCAATAGCGCCATCGGTGACCTCTAATGCCGTGTGACCTGGCAGGTTCCAAGTTTGGGACGTTGAGTTGGATCCTTCGGAGAGAGTGAGCGTGCCTTCCGTAAAACTCCCGTTAGACTGTGCTGCGGTGATGAAAGGCTGGACCATCGTGTAAGACGTCTCAGTGGAGCCGGCGAGGTACTTTGGACCAAAGTCTTTGGCGATGAAGAACGGCGTGGACGAATCTTCTGCAGGCTTGTTGTCGCCGTTGTGCCAAGCTGTGGTGGAGTCGGTGGTGCCATTGTTGTCAAAATTCATGGGTGGAATGTAGTCAAGTTTGGCGTGCACATCGAACTTCTCAAGTGAGCTGATTGTCGAAGCGTCGCCACCTGGTGTTGTGGCGTTGCTGTTTGGGATGTATGGGGAGTGGGTGTATGAAGAGACGTTGGCCGAGCCGAGGAAGTAGAAAAGGTCTTCGAAGCCTCCAGGCGAGATGACGCCCACCATTTCGGTGAAGGGGTCGGTGATTTGGAAGGTGTGAGTCGTGTTGGGGGGCACGGCGCCGTAGTCACCTGGACTCAATACACGTCCTTCATTCGAACCATCATTGGATGCCCAGAGGTTGTAGCGTCCGCGAAGACAGAAGAAGTTCTCGTAATGCGCCTGATGAGTCTTGCTTCCTGTCAGCTCCGCATTCTACCTACGGCACTGCAAAGGTTATACTCACATGTGGCAATACTCCGAGTTCGTCACTAGCCGGAGCGGCAGTACTGATCAAGGTAAAAGCATTATCTGAAGATGGGCCAGTGACGGGGAAGCGGTAGATCTGGGTCCCGATCACCACACCAGGGAGACTATACGCCCGCACGATGTACGGCCGGACATGGTCTGGGACTGTCGTGACTTCAAGCCCTTGCCCTGCTGTGAAACGGAGGAAAGTAGCGAAATGTGCCAAGATAGCGAAAGCAAAAGGAAGCATTTTGAACGTCTCTCCAGCAAAGAAACGAGTGTAGGGAACGAGCGAGGAGGGGGAGAGCGATCTGATCGTTCAGTGAATTTGTTCTGTTAGAAAGGGAACAGACCTTGGATCGTCCTTTCGGCGAAGTTGGGTGATTCAGCCAGGTCGATCTTCACTCGCTCTTTCCAAGAGCGGATATATCTCCGACTTATAATGCTACACCCGAGAAGATAGTTGCAGGAATGAGCCTGCGATCGATAGCAAATGAACATTGACGGTGCTCGAAGGATGAAGTCTCTCAGGGCAGAGACGCTCGGTCGATCAGCGCCGAAGCCCTCAGACAGCCCACTGAGGGCATGCGCGGAAAAATCGGCATGACGTGTCGGATTCAATCCCGCGTCGCAGCCTCAACTGGTGAGGACTCAGGTTGAACATCAAATTAGCACTCATACCGACTGCTGGAACCGGCTGGCTGGGAATGGCAATGGTGCACAGGAGGAGACATGCTATAATCTTGCAGCATGCTGGTCCCGACATGGAAGCTGGATAATGCACAGGAACCACATGTGCATTTGTAGTGGAAACACTCCGCCATACCCGCAGCTGTGGCATTGCCCTCTGGTGTCGTTATACTCTCGGAGGGCTATACTGAGCACCGACTTCATGTCCATGCGGCCACGCGGCTCCTGAATGGGCTTTTGCTTGCGCCTTCCCAAGTCTGGGCAATCATCCTCGACAGCCTTACAAAACTTGACATCTCATGGCCCAGGCACTTAGGGTTCGGCTGTGTTTTTCCAGAAATTCTCTAGCGATTGTGTGGAGGAGTGGGCTTGGAAACACCGAGCCCTACCTCACGAAAGACTTTTGGCCCTACACCGCCGAGCACCACGCATGCCTGAGCCTCTGTGAAGTCTGGAGCTTGCACTCAATGTGGCTGACGAATGTCGCTCACACTATCTTCAAGCGGCTTCACCGACCGGCGCTTGCCAACTATGCTTCCCTAGTTGTTTCGACCTGTAGTCGTGGATGCCGGCCATGCTGACGACGACAGTATACAGCGAGCGATTGCGGCGCCTTCACTGCGCAAGTCGTCGAGCAGAGCCTACATAAGAACTGGCCATGGCAGCAACATCACGATGCTCACCATAATCTTCACTCTCGTTACGTCTGCTCTTTCTCCCACCATGAGGAGTCTCCTACCTTTAAGTATCGTGTTCGGCCTAGCCGTCGCTGCTAACAATGCCACTTCGCCGTCTAACCTCGCTTCCGGGAATGGTATGCTCTTACGACTACAGACGGCGACGCCTAGCTAATCCCTTCACAGTTGACCTAGGAGCGTACCAAGATGCCTACCAGAAGGCGAAGACTTTGATTTCCAAGCTCAGTATCGCCCAGAAGGTGTCTGTCATCACTGGCGAGAGCGTCAACGGTACCGATTTCACCTGGACAGCGCTGGAAAACAAAGATGGCTTCGCTGGCATCAACAGCCATTATTACGTTTCGGGGTTTCCAATGGGCAATGCGCTTGCCATGACGTGGGACCGGCAGCATTGTCTGGACGAGGCAAACGCGGCTGGTCGTGAATTCTATCTCATGGGCTACAACCTCATCAACGGTCAGTGTCTCACTTCTACCGCATTCGTGTGCGATGCTGACAGTAGACAGGCCCTGTTGCCAGTCCGTTGGGAAGGACGCCTTATGGCGGCCGTTTGCCCGAAGGCTTCTCTCCTGACCCCTATCTTACCGGAGTGTTCATGGGCAAAGCTGTCGAGGGCATGAACTCTGCCGGCGTGGTCACGGTTGGCCGCCATTTGATCATGAATGAGCAAGAGACCAACCGCTCGTCGAGCACGCACTACTCAAGCAATGCTGACGACAAAACCATGCACGAGCTATACTTGTGGCCTTTCGCTGATGCAGTACGTGCTGGCATGGGTGCAGTCATGTGCGCCATGAACCGCGTCAACGGAACTCTCTCCTGTGAGAACTCGAAGCTCCTGAATGGCTTGCTCAAAGAGGAACTGGGCTTCCCGGGTCTCGTGATGCCGGATGTCAACTCTCAGTCAACTTCGTATGGCTCGGCGAATGCTGGCTTGGATTTTGGCTCTTCGTCATATTGGACTGCGGAGATCTTCAAGGCTGGCATAGCCAATGGTTCCATTTCCGAAGCGAGACTTGATGACATGGCTGTCCGCAATACCATCGGCTACTTCTTCGCGGGTCTCGACGATGGGAAGCAGCCAGAAGTCGCTGCCACGACTGAATACCGCGACGTTCGCGCAGATCATGCCAAGCTGATTCGAAAGATCGGTGCAGACTCGCTTGCCCTGCTCAAAAACACAAGAACCGGCGGTGGAGGCCTTCCGCTCGAGCGTCCGCTCTCGATCAGTATCTTTGGTGCTCATGCTGGTCCTGCCATGGCCGGCCCAAACTTTGCCTTCTCGGTGCAGGGCACATCGAGCGATGTGTATCAGGGCCACCTGGCGTCGGCTGTCGGCAGTGGCGGGTTATCTAACGGCTATCTGGCTACGCCTTTCCAGGCCCTGAGTCTTCGAGCTGCCAATGATGGCTCAATGTTTCGCTGGATCATGAATGATACTTACACAGAGGACACTTCTTCCGGCATTCCCGGTGGGGCTACAGACGGCGACGCTCCTAGAATGGGCAAAAACTCCACATCTTCCGGGAGCGATTCTTCAGACAGCACCTCAAACGGACTGTCTTCTGATTCCAACAACTCGAGCATGACTATGAACACGGGCGGTATGCCGGGTGGCAACGGCGGCGCAGGAGGGGGCGCAGGTATGGACCTTGGTTCTGGCACGACCGTCACTCCGTCCATCGCAAACTACGCCTCCGACTCGGAAGTCTGCCTTGTCTTCCTGAACTCCTGGTCAGGAGAAGGCGCCGACCGCAGCGAGCTTTCCAACACAGACCAAGATGACCTCGTCCTCTCGGTTGCCTCGAACTGCAACAACACCATCGTCGTCGTCAACACCAGCGGGCCCCGGGTCCTAGATCAGTGGATCGTGAACGACAACATCACAGCCGTCCTCTACGGTGGCTACCTTGGTCAGGAATCTGGCAACGCCATCGTCGACGTCCTCTACGGGGATGTGAATCCCAGCGCCAAGCTCGCGCACACCATTGCGAAGAATGCGTCCGATTACCCTGTCGAGATCTGCAACACGGCCGAATGCGACTTCGCCGAAGGCGTGGACATCGATTACCGTTACTTCGACGCCAACAACATCTCCGTTCGCTATTCCTTCGGACACGGTCTATCTTACACTTCGTTCGAGTACGGTGACGTTTCTGCTGAAAAGTCCAATCAGACTGCGATGAGTGCGAAATTCCCCACTGGTCGGACAGGGCCGGGCGGAAAGCAGGATCTATTCGACGAAGTTGTCTCTGTTTCTTTGACGCTGGAGAATACGGGAAGCAAAGAGGGCGCGGAGGTCGCGCAGCTCTACGTGCAATTCCCGGCTGAGGCTGAACAGCCTACGCGCCAGTTGAGGGGATTTGAGAAGGTCCTGCTGGCTCCTAGGCAGCAAAAGAAGGTGCGTTTCAGCCTTGCGAGAAGGGATCTAAGCTACTGGGACACGGTGGCGCAGCAATGGGCGCTTGCGAATGGGGAATATGTCTTCAGTGTCGGAAGCAGCTCTAGGGACATACAGGGCTCTGCGAAGTTTTTTGTCCTGTAAGTTAGAGCTGCTCGTGTGTCGGCCAGCTTCTGTTCTACCTCTTCGGCGCTCGGCAGGGTGCCTGCTCGGAGGGCGTGATAGGAAACGTGGATCTTGCGGCTGGACAGACCAGGTCTCGATATAGTGCTCATTATGGAATGGTAGCAGCAAGTTTTGTCAAAGGACTGGAGTGTTTGTCGGAGGTTTAACGTTACTCCGCGCTGGCAGAGAACTTTCTGCTGAGGCTGACGAATGTTATCAGGTCGCTTCTTGCTCATGCATCATTTGTGGCGGCGCCTGTCTAGAGCCGGTGCGCTCCTCCTTCGGAAATGTTCTCTTCGTTGCAGGAAGGCGCGGGTGGCTTAGTCGCTACTGATGCCCACAGGCTTAGTCAAATACAGATAACGTTCAGGTAAAGTATTGACAACTTGTCTTTCACAGTGGCCTTCAATGTCGCGACAATACCTAGCGAATCACAAAATTGAGGGGTACGATTCCCTGGCTCGGGTTCCGTTCTACGAGCTCTCCATCCATGATGCCATCGACGAACACAGGACCTACCCATGTCTTCCACGTCTCTACTGGTCGCAAGACGATGGGCATAGATGCCCCAAACAGGACCGTGACCTCATCGCCTTCTTTCGCTTCCAATGGACGTAGGCATAACTTGCCAGTCGTAGTGACACAAAACCTTGTGTTCGTACACACGTAGCGTATGTGACCAAACAGGGTCAGAGCTTCTTCTTCTGGAGCATTTGCGGACCTTGGGTAATCATATACTGATTGTTCCAGCCCTATCCACCTTGCGGCATTCCTCATGAAAAAAGCCATCATGCCTCGGCGTTTGATGTTGATCGAGTCCAAGGATGATGGCTGATACAAGAGGCAGTGATCGTTGACATAATTAGACGGTTGTCATGGCTGATACCAGCGGAGGTCATCAAGCCGATGACAGCTGTTAGAAGGCTCATCATTTGCATTGCCCAGGTCTCTGTAGTCTCTCTTTGCAAAGCCGGCGTGATTGACGTTATGATCCCAACGGTGTAGCCGTGGGAAAATAGCGAGCAAAGCCGCGCACTGTCTGTTCGATGACCTTGAGATTGCATCTTATTATCAGCGTTGAAACTCTCAAATGCTGGCGAGATATCGTGGTCGTCAGGTTTGGAGTTAGTCCATTGTTTATAGGAGCCTCGTGCTTAATCTAAGTAACGAAGTTAAAGCTTGAAATCACTGTCTAAGTACATTGATCAATCAGATCGTTACCACCCTCCATCGTTCATACCTGAGAAGCCTACCCCTTGATCAACTTCCCGCCACTGGCTATCACCCCCATCACATAGGTCCTGCGCTAAACTTCACTTGAGTTCATCCCGATCCGGAATTATCTTGGCATGACCAGGCGGGCGAACCACCCGATTTTTCGTATGAACTGATGATTCCCATGATAGATCCATAAGTCCCGGTTGCCATCAGAAATGTCCCGCCTACTACGACCGCGATGCTGCATGCAACCAATAGGTACCATTGGGCACTGCGTTTTGAATCTGTCCAATTGTCGTATAACGTTACGGTAGGGGAAGCGGGACAGTACTAGAAGCGGGACAGTCCCGCGCGCTTATCTCGCGTTATTATTCGATTTTTACGTGTCCTTTCTTCTTATTCCTTTCTTATGCCTACCTATACTGAAGATACGCTTACTACGGCCCTAACGGCCTACCGAAATAGCGAATATACCTCGATTCGAAAGTGCGCTTACGCGTTTAATATCCCTCCTTCTTCTCTCGCTTCGCGGCTCTCTAACCGAACTTCTCGCTCTAAATCGCACGAATCGCAAAAGATACTCTCGACGGCCGAAGAAGAGGCTCTCCTAAAGTCTATTACTCGATTATCGAAGTCGGGAGTCCCTATTACTCTCGCGTTAACGAGAGAACTCGCCGAAGAAATCCGTAACTCCCGCTTCCGCTTAAGCTCGACTCCGACTTCCTACCCTCCTATTAGTAAACGGTGGATCGATAGGTTCCGAAAACGATACCCGATACTAAAGACTATCTACTCTCGAGCCCTAGACGCGAGCCGCTTCGAAGGAGTAAACTATCCGATCGTAAACGCCTACTTTACTACGCTATCCGAGCTTTACCTCGAGAATTCCTACGATTCCGACGCTATTTTTAACGTCGACGAGACCGGCTTCGCTCTCGGTACTACTCTACCTTCGAAAGTACTTATTAATAAAGAGGAAGCTATAGGATTTAAGAAGATTAGCGGAAAGCAAGAGTGGATAACGGCGATAGAGTGCGTCAGAGCGTTAGGAGTCTCTCTACCTCCGCTTATTATCTTCCGCGCGAAGGATACGAATACCGGGTGGATACCGACGAATACACCCGAAAAGTGGCGGTTTAGTACCTCCTCTAGCGGGTGGACTTCTGATTCTCACGCTTACGAGTGGTTAACTACGTTATTCGAACCCGAAACGGCCCGAAACGACGGAAAAAGAAGGCTATTACTACTCGACGGACACGGATCGCATCTTACAGCTAGATTTATCGCGTTTTGCCTCGATAAGAGGATAGACCTAGTCGTATTACCGCCGCATACTTCGCATATATTACAACCTCTCGACGTCGGGCTATTTGGCCCTCTAAAGCGGGCTTTATCGACCGAGATCGACCGGCTTTTCCGGTTAGATACTCGACGAATACCGCGTATCGAGTGGACGTCGGCTTATATAATAGCTAGGGCTAGAGCCTTTACGACTAGGAACGTCGAATCGGCCTTCCGCGCGTCCGGTATCTACCCTCTAAGCCCGATTACTATCCTCTCTTCTTTACGAATGCCCTCTCCTACCTCTCTTACGACTCCGCCACCTATTACGACTCCGAACGATCTAGATCGCTCCCTACTAGATAGTTCGCCGCCGGAGGGTACGGAGTTACGGGAGGCGACGTCGCTAGTTAACTCGATCGTTTGTGCTTCTACTCTCGAGACTCCCGTAAAGCGGTATATCGAGCGATCGGGAGCCGCTTTCGAAAGAACGCATTCCGAAGTTACTATCTTACGGAAGGAGCTATCCGAGGCTCGAGAGCTATTACGGGTACGTAAAGAACGTACGAAAGGGAAACGCGTAGCAATAAAAGGGAGGTTCGTCTTTAATACGAAGGAAATCCTCGAAGTAGTCGAGAAAGCGGAAGCGGAAGCCTCGAAAGGAAAGCCGAAGAAGAAGCAAAAGGCGAAAGCTATAACCCCCGAAATCGAGGACGAGGAAGACGAAGCTATCGGGAGTAATATATCCGAAAGTGAGAGCGATTGTATTATCGTAGCTAGTAGGAGACCGATTTTGAAGTAGATAGGTTAGAATTCTGTCCCGCTTCTAGTACTGTCCCGCTTCCCCTACAGTGACGTTAGTTCATCGCCAAAATTACCCTTGAAAATCTTTATGTTGTGAGGTGGCGGAGGGGGTGCCAATACCGCCGATCTTGTAGACGTCCTGGATGGGAAGACGGAGGGGCTTGTCGGTGGGACGGGTGAGGAAGTGTCACAAATTGAATTGATGTTCTAGCTATAGACTTATAGACTATGATAAGACTTCTAGCTATAGACTTATAGACTATGATAAGACTTCTCGCTATTAGTGCTGGCAAGGCCAAGTCCAATTAGGCCAGCCACACCAACAAAGACAGCTGTGCAAGTGCCGTGTCCTGACACCGCGTTGAGGCCTATAGAGACACTGAGCATGGCGGAACCACCAACGAAGATCCAAACTGACTCACGGTTAGTCCTATACACTTAGTCGAAATTGTTTAGCCGAAGAGTGAAGGCTTACATAAAGCAAAAGCAGTCGCAAAGATTTCGCGGCCCACGCGACCAAAGAGGAGAGCGCCAACGTCGTCAATTCCATAGGTTTGCGGATGCCGAAGCTTGAATCGTCCAATGATGTATCCAGACCATGTTGTAATGCAGGCAATCAAGATCAGACAAAGAATTCCTGGAACCATTCCCAGAGTATCAAATGCTCGCGGTATGGAGAGAACCCCGAGGCCGATATCCGTCTTCATCATCATTACCGCTGTCTGGACCCAGCCGAGCTGTTACAGAGTGTCAGCTTACAACTCATGAAGATAACTATGCGGTGTAGCTTGCGCTTCGATAGTTCGGTCCACTCTCGGTCTCTGTGCCGCCAAAGACAGCATCATCGTCAGCATCATTGTTGCGTCTCGTACTAGCTTCGGCGTCACTGTTATCTTTGTGTTTCGCCATTACGTGATTCGGAGGACCGAGTCGTATATGGCCTGCTTTCTGTCGATGTTTGCCAAAAGTGAAAACTTTGTGCTTATGGGTGCGAAGTGTTTCGCAAGGGATTCAACAGGCTCTCGTTGAGGAAAAGGAAAGAAATATGCTTTGTTGAGCTGCAAGCCGGCTAGTCTTCTTCAAAGGCAGACTATTAAATTTTCCAACAATGGTATCGGTACCCCGCATGGGGTACGAAGGCGAAGGAACTGACTGACGCAACCAACGGGGCCCGTGACGGTGATGCGAGTGCGATGAGGCCAGCGATCTTATTTTGCTCCAGCAAGCCTAGGGATCTCTTCTCTGATGAACCAGTTGCTGATAGCGAAAGAACTATCATTTAGCAGGTGTAAAAATGGTCACTGAATATCCTGCTCTCGTCCTGGTCGACTCTAGGACACGCCATAATCTCGGTCAGCGCCCATCACTGCATGTACACCGGCCTGACCGGCACGACGTGAAGTCCATCATTCCTTTGCAAATTCCGAGTCGCCGTGCCCGCTTCCGCCTTGGCTGGGACGGCTCTTCGGCCAACTATCCCGGGCTCCATCCGCCTTTGCACGGCTTCCTTTAGGGCCACGACTAGCCAGACTGACATTTCCGGCAATGCAGAAGACGATTTGAGGGTCATTGGTTCTTTGGCAGACTATAACGGATATCAAAGCACAAAAATGCTGTTGATACCATGTGCACTTGAACTGTTGTTTGAGGGTTCAATCGCGAGTCAAAATATCTCTCCCTGTTTACATCCTACTAATCCAAGGCACACGCATTTGCTTCGATGTCTCGATACCTGAGGCCTTTTAATGAAGCTAAAAGTTCTGCCGCAAGTCTTTTTCATTCTTTTCCATAAAGCATGTATAACATGAAGTATTTCATCCGCTACCTGTCACAGCCAGCAATGAAGCCATTTCATTACCAAAGCCTTCCATCCACATTCTGTGAGTAAACTATCCCCAAGCAACTTCTAATCCCTCAAATTCCTCATGTTCACGTAATGTTACTCAAGTGTCAGGGTTAAAGAGCTTATAAACCGAAGTGTAGTCGCGGTCCTGTCGTTGGTGAGCGATCGAGCTCCATATCCCTTTCTCGCCGTCTTCCAATGTTGGTGGTGGGTGGATATTGCACTTACAGCAAGTTTCGGGTCATTCATTGCACGCTCGAAGACCTCAACGGCACCTTTCGCAAGGGTGGGCTCAATTCCAACATTTTCCGCCGCCTCAATGCCGAACTTCAGGTCCTTAATCATCAATGCGTGACGGAAGCTAGGATCGTAGTTGTGGCTGCTGGGTGCTGATGCAACTAATCCGGGAACTGGCTGATGGTTATCACCCATCCAGCTCTGGCCGGTGCCATGGTGCATGACATCGAAGAGGACCTGCTTGTCGACCCCGTTGCAAATGCCCATTGCCATGGCTTGCGAGATGGCGACGCAAAAAGTGCCAGAGAGGTAGTTGTCGGCAATCTTGGTCGCAACGCCGGCTCCAAGTCTTCCACAGAAGTGGATTTTTCCGTCGTCTGCCATCATGTCGAGGATCTTAAACACGCGAGTAGTCAGGGCTTCGTTGGAGGAATCTGGCTTTTCATGGCCAACCATGAAAGTCAGTTCGCCTGTTGCGGCACGGATGACGCCGCCCTTGCAAGTTAGCTGGGCTGATACGGAAGGGTTCTAGTGAGCTTACAGCAACAGGGGTGTCAATGTACTTGCATGCCTCGCCTGCCATAAGCTCAGCACCGATGGTTCTAGTGGTAGAGGGATCAATGGTACTACTGTCCAGCACCAATCGCCTGGAATCTGCGGGAGCAGCAATCGTGCCATTTTCCCTGTCAAGATGGACTTTGCGGGCATCCGCAGGGTTGGGAACCATAGAAATGACCGTCAAAGCCTTGGAAGCGGCTTCTCTTGCAGTACCCGCAATCTCGACAGGACCATAGCTGCTGAACTCTTCAACAAAGCGCTTCGTAGCATCCGTGCTTGGCTCCACGATGTACACGGTCACACTGGACGGGGACTTCTTGCGTATGTTACTGGCCATACCATATCCCATGGAGCCAATACCTGATCTAATCGTTAACAATCGCATGACCCAAGCTTTAGACACCATACCGCTTACCAATGAAAGCGATTGAGGTTTCCATTTTTGCTCAATTAGGCGCAATTGCATAAGAGATGGCAGGCGATGTTGCAAAGACAACAAGATGTTAGGAAAAAGTTCTGAGATGTAAACGATACGAGCGAAACCAATGCTTTATCTATACTGCAATTGGGTACTCACCGGTGGCGTGGTTACGCATGTATTCACGCGCAAAGGGTCAGCTTCCCAAGTGTGCGTAGCAGGCTCCACATACTGGGACTGCCCGAAAAGCACAAAGTAGGCTGCTCGGTCCATGCAATACCGGTCCGTATCCGGCTCCGACACCGCCGCTATTGATGATGTAGCCAGCCTCTAGTCAGATTTGCTTGCGACGGCGGATAATGGTGACATTGGTGAGACTTGACGGTCCTCGCGACAACGCGCGGCCTTTGGTAGTCCAGTTCACTGAAATCGGTTGTTACTTGTACCATTTCGCACTAGGATTTCCCAAAAGCCTTGTTCAAAGTAGCGGTTGCTTCACGGAAGCGGAAGCGGCGGCGGTACAAAGCGGATCGCTCAGCTGATGGATGACAGTGAAGCATACCTGCCTCCGTGGGGCAACCGGATGTTTTGACGCCATGGATTGATGCCATATCGAGCACTTTGATGTGTGAGGTCACTCTTCCGGATCCAATGCCTAGAAGAAGTGCAATAGTGTATGCACCATCAACTATATTCCTACATACGGCATCTCGCCGGTTGCCCTCTAAACCTCCTGGCGTTTACCGGTTCACAATCTACTCCCATACACCGTTGCCAAACATGAAGCACGACACTCAGCCACTATACATTGACGGCCGATACTGTTATACGTCGGACACTTTTCAAACCATCGACCCTTCAACCAACCTGCCTCTGGCTGATGTTTGCAAGGCTGGCGCGGACTTAGTTGACGAAGCTGTTAAGCGCGCCCAGTCTGCTATCACAGCCTGGTCCCGAACTCCACCCGTAGAGCGTTCACGGATCTTGTTGCTCGCAGCAACTTTGCTTCGTGAGAAGAACGACGAGCTTGCCCGCATCGAGACTGCCGATACGGGCAGACCCTTTTCAGAGACCAGCACTGTAGACATCAACACCGGTGCCGATGTCCTCGAATTCTACGCACACCTCGTGGCAGGCGGGGGTCTTGATGGCACAACAATTCAGTTGCGCCCGAATGCTGCAGCACACATGACAAAATCGCCTCTCGGGGTATGTGCCGGTATAGGCGCGTGGAATTACCCTATCCAAATCGCTCTGTGGAAATCTGGGCCTTGCCTTGCTGCGGGCAACTGCATGGTTTACAAACCATCCGAATTTACACCTTTGCATGCTATCCGACTCGCTGAGATTTACGCCGAGGCTGGACTTCCGGGAGGCGTATTCAACGTCGTTCATGGAGGCGGCGATGTTGGTGCACAGCTGGTGTCCCATCCAGGTATTGCAAAAGTCAGCTTCACTGGCCAAATTATGACTGGCAGTAAAGTAGCGAGCTCGGCGGCGAAGGATATGAAACATGTCACAATGGAGCTGGGAGGCAAATCGCCATGCTTGATTCTGCCTGATGCCGACCTAGAGAGTGCCGTCGATGGGGCTATGATGGCCAATTTCTTCTCTTCAGGCCAAGTGTGCACAAACGGTACTCGAGTATTCGTGCCACAGTCGTTACGCTCTCGGTTTGAGACTCGCCTGCTTGAGAAGATGCGCAATATTCGCGCCGGGCATCTCATGGATCTCACCACCAACTTCGGCCCGCTCGTCAGCAAGACGCACCTTGAGAAGGTCACTGGCTACATAAGACATGGCATGGATGTCGATCATGCCGAGTTACTTTGCGGCGGGATTACCGCTAATGGTGTGCGACAGAGCCAGGGAGTTGATAACAATGGCTTCTGGGTTGATCCGACAGTCTTCACCAATTGCACCGATGATATGCTTATCGCACGAGATGAGATATTCGGCCCGGTCATGTGCATCCTTCCGTACGAAGATAGCGAACCTGACTTCGAAAGGAAGCTTGTATCACGAGCCAATTCGACTCCAACCGGCCTCGCTGCAGGAATATTCTCGCGCGACGTTGCCCATGCACAAACTATTATCAACCAAATCGAAGCGGGCATAAATTGGATCAACACGTGGGGGCAGTCGCCGGCGGAGATGTCTGTTGGTGGTTGGAAAATGAGTGGGTTGGGGGTCGAAAATGGAACGAAGGGACTGGAGTCCTGGGTGCAGAATAAGAGTACGCTGCTGGAGCTGAGTGGACAGGTTGGAAGTGTGTTTAAATAGATTTTGGCTCTCCAGCAATGAATGGCAATCATTGTTGGAAGATGTTGATCACTTCCGCACAGAAGCTAGAGTTCTTGATATATCGTCAAGCTGGCCCTTAGCAAACATACGCAGGCGTTCTGTGAGCGCGCGCGCGCAATATACACATGACTGGGTATCACAGCTACCCAATGTGTGTCCAAATATACTGCGAGTGAACAGCTGTCCTGGGTTTGTCAAGTCTCCCCATCATTGACGTCAAGTTTAGACACGGAACACGGCTCCGTGGATCGTCGCCCAAGGTCGGACGTGTCCGCTTGCTGTCCGTGCCAGACGTCCTTCCCGACCAGTCTCGTCGCCGGCTTCCGTGTCATCTTCACATACAGACACCTTACCCTATGTCTTCGCCAGGAGATGATCAATTGCTTGCTCCTGCGACAGGAGGGCAGTCTACGCGCCGTCATGCCAGGCGTACGCGTGTCGCCTGTCAGAATTGCCGGTACCGTCCCCGTGAGACAAGTTTGGTGCTTTCACAACGCCAGCGCAACCGGAGTTGTGGAAGCCACAGGCTGCGGCCGTCCCAAGACTACGCTGACCATGCCATAGCCGCAAGAAAGCTCGATGTCCGGGCCAGTGGCCTGTTTGTGCTCTTTGTGCGCGATTGAAACAGGATTGTGTCTATGCCACTCATCCGCTTCACTCGCCACGGCGTCAACATCCGGAACATGGCGGGAGCATTGCCGCTTCTCTGTCCATGGAAAACGACCCCACACTAGTAGGTAGCCCACGCTGTGACACTGGATTGGCTGGCTAACCGCCAGTGCAGAGAGCCCGCTTGTCGAATATAGAGATTACGCTTCAGCAGCTTGTAGCTGCCAAAGAGTGAGTCCGCTACCTTTGACCACCAGAAGCTTAAGAGTTCCAGAACGATCTTGTCGCACAAACGCTCTGGTGCTTACAAGGACAAAGGCAGAACCAGCCAATATCGATGGAGACTAGGCATCCCGAAAGCACCCAGCCTGCACCATCAGGATCTGATGCGCTTCCTTGCATATCAGTCGATCCGAATGAGATACCCGCAGATGTCATGGAAGAATGCTTGGAGACGTACCGCCAAAGCTTCAGCAATCAACCTTGTCTCCTATTCTCAGATTTTGAACTGCAAGAGTGGGCGCCGCACAGACGTCCTCCCGATCTTGTTCTTTATCCAATGCTAGCACTTGTACTGCGGACCTCTAAACACCCATGGCTTGGTGACGACTCACGGAAGCAGCATATCATCGAAGGCATGTCGCAACGTGCGTGGGGACTACTCGCATCAGCCTACTCTTCGTTCCACTTCGAAGAGCCGTACTACCAGGGTTTGTGTATTCTGGGGCAAGCGGACTTTGCTGGTAAGCAGTCTTGAGGCGCATGCTACACACTCTGACTGACCAAGACCTCCAGCTGGTTGTGTCTCGCGAGCGCAAGTGCAAGTGGCGCTCGGACTTCGCGCAGCGCACTCTCAGAACTTCTTGGGGGATGATTTCTGTCAAAAGCTACCAGATGTTGTTCTTAAACGCCGAACTGAGGTTGTTTGGAGCTTAATCATATTAGAGTCGATCTTCGCGGACCGCCAGTCAAGCTTGCCCGCTACTGCTGCTTCTTTCGGCCTCTCCATGCACGAAAAGTCAGCATCGCCTGCACCTGATGTCATTAACTCTCCCGACGAAAGACATGGAGATGATATCTCGGCTATTAACATTACTCTGGTTCATATCT
Source organism: Cladosporium sp. IMV 00045 (assembly GCA_001931905.2). Lineage (NCBI taxonomy): Eukaryota > Fungi > Ascomycota > Dothideomycetes > Cladosporiales > Cladosporiaceae > Cladosporium > Cladosporium sp. IMV 00045. The sequence goes on along the minus strand of MSJI02000840.1, from coordinate 20,861 downwards.
GGAGGGATACTGTGTCGTATATTGCGGCCAGAAATCAAGAGTCGGTGTCGTTCTGGGCAGCAACCTCGGGCAGAAGTCGTATCATGTCCCGAGTTCTGGACTTAGAAATCAGTAAGTATATCAGATCTAGCCGCTCATACCGACCTGAGGGGGCGGGCAGAGGGTTGTGGCGGATGAGTAGCAGAAAAGCAGGGTGACAGGCGAGCATTTCATGTTTCCATACCCTTAATACTACTGGTGAAGCATGGTCGCCTGCACTCCACCGCCGCCTGGACCTCATTTTACCCGAATGGAGGACTTTCAGCTAGTTTGACTTGGTTGTACGTTTTAACAACATCAGCTGACTGCTGCAGGGAGCTGGCGACACAGCTATACAATCTCTGGTCCTCTCTCACAATATCGCGAAAAAGGTCTTTCCAGGTCGTCAGCCTTCGCTCGTCTGTTTTACTACCTCATTCACTGTACGATTTACTGCTGCCTGTAATATTCTTTGCCTCTGCTACGACAACCGCTGCAATAACTGACTTTTCTGCTAGTAATCACCCTTTCGTCATCTATCTTAAAACTGATCGACACCACGGAAAAGTGCCTCTCACATTCCTGCAGCAAGCGTACGCGTCTAGTCACCTGTACGCAGATTGGGTATACCGACTGCTTTGCGAGATGGAAGAGGTGGGCATGAAGATTCACGACCCGTTCATCGGCCACTTGGTATCCATCGCGGCTTCGGTGCATCTGGAGCGCAGCATCAATAAGAACAGAAGCGACTCGACCTGGTCAAAGCAGAAGTTCGACAAATGCAAGAGCGTGGTGCAAATGCTATCGGAAAGCTGGCCCAACATGGATAACTTGGTGGGAATGCCCATTTTTGCCGGTCACAAGTAACTCTTGCTGATACCGCTTTCAGGTGAAAGTATTAGAGCGATTGGAGTTACGCGTGCGACGCCGCCAGACCATGCATTATGTCGACGGAGACTACAATGGAGCCCAGCCCTCAACCCCAACAAGGGATGTTCACTTATCCGACAACGATATCGACCTCATGTGGAACTTGTTCGATTACGCCGCTCTCTCACGCATGCAGGCGCAGTCGCTCCAAATGCCTCAACAGCCGAATCCTCATGCGTATGAAAGCGCTCTCCCTCTCCCTCGATTCAACCTCGAAGCTTCGGCAATGGACAACTATCTAGCACAGGAAGACGCGCAAGAGAATGATACGCAGTTCAACACGGAAATCGGCTATGGGGCTAGTATTGCTGGAAATTCGCACGAGCCTTCCGTTGAGGACTGGACACTCCTCGGTGAACAGTGGCTGGCGAACAATTATGTCTTGTCCAGCGCGTTTAACCCAAGGCAAGTCTGATACCAAGTATCAGCATGAACAGTGCGAGTGCAAAATTATATTGGTAGACAATGAAACGAAATGTTATGGTGGGAAGGCCGGAGCCGGCAGTGCCGCACAGGGTAGCCAGGATGTCGATTTGGAGTAACATGACACTATATTTCGTCTTTCTAAGGATAGCAAGCAGGACTGAAGTTCTGATGCCTGTCAACGGAAATTGAGGATTAGTGAACCAATAAGATCCAGCTTCACCTGCCCGTAACGATGGCCCGCGAGTGAAGACGGATCGGGGCTCGGCGACGTTTAAGTCATGCCAAGCATGACGCAGAGATCGGCATGTCTTTCCTTTCAAAACTTATATATTCCCCTGAACTTTAGGTGATAGGCTGCCCTACTTGCATATTTGTGCCGCTCTTGCTACACAACGTCCCAACTGTGTGTACATGATCTCATTCTCATCCGTGTAGTCAACGCATATTCTGATATGTAACCCAGTTATCATCATGACCTCGCAAGATGCGAGCGCGGTTAATGAAGAGCTCGAGAAGGAGATTCAGAAGGCGATGGAAGAGGAATACGACACGGTACCACTCTGGAAAACAGCACTTGATCCCTACGGCCGCCGCAGTATGGCATTTCGCCGGCAGAAGACTGGCAGAGTGGTCACGTTCACCGAGCTGAATGAGCAACGATGGGCACATGACGCTATAATGCGCCATTGGTTCAACCGTCACGACAAGATCTTATGCTGGATGCTCTACGAAGGTGTCAGGCCCGGAATCCTGCGGAAGACTTTGCAGTTTCTCTCATACCCATTAATGTGGATCTGTTTGGGCTACAACCATCTCAGGCTTTCGTGGGATATATGGAAGGAAAGTCGATCCCAAAGCAACTGACAGCCGACCCACCACGCAGAAAGATCGACGACGGGGCTGAGCATATGAAATGTCAAATATTACATGTCTGGAGCCTGTACCTGCAAATCTACGCCCTGGCAACTCCACAGCGCAGGCCACTTCCGCAGCGCAGGCCGCCACGACTCTTTCCGCTTCTGTGTCCGCATCTGTGTCCGCATCTCCAAACGCAACTGCTCCCCAAACGTCCCAGGTGAGGTTGAGTCTGCTGCTGGGACATCGACAGCTGCTCAGTTGCCTTCTACTAAGGCGGAAAGCGCCTGCGGTATTACGACGGTGTACGTGAGAAGACACACCACACAGCAACCTGATCAAGCGGAGGTATCTTGTCGATGTTGTATGTTCTAGGTCGCAATGCATCGCTGTAGCGCGGCCCGAAATGGGACATCCATCTTGTCAACTTTCGGTTTCCTCACAATTCATACTCATCACTTGTTTTGCTGCCGTTTTGAACGATGCGTCTGACAATCCGATGGCGTCGCAAGCAAGGAGGCACGTTGGGAGCACGAATACTGCCATTTGCCTCCGATCATGTGCACAGACGCAACGAGTACTTTTTCGCTGGTTCTGTGTATGGTACATAGCTTGTAAAGAGGTGAAACAGTTCCAAGCGGTGACTGCTCCCTTGCCAGCAACTTTAAAGATGCGAAGCGCGCTGACACAGCACTCTGCAAAGGGTTGAGGATTCGCACTCATGAGCGAGCTTCTTCCAGTCGTCATTACGGCCTAGGGGTCGTTGATCAACGGTGTTAGCGGATCGTGCGGGCTTGCCCGCGTGATCGAAGAGCTTCGGTCCATACGCATCTGGTCTTTGCAGACCGTCGGCAAATATCGTTCCCAGTCGTACTGTGAGCTGCCATTAGGTGGACACCAGTTATTACTCACACCGTGTAATGAAGCATGTACGGAACCAAAATCTGATATGCACCGGTGTGGTGTTCCATTGCGTAACAAAAGACCGGCAAAGTCATACTGGGAAATAGCTCCCGGGAATGGCCAATGACGGGGTTCACCTATATGGCAAATGGAACCTGGCTTGGAGCAGCCAAGCGCTCGTCGACCTTCTCTTGAGCCTTTCAGTACGTGTCTCACTTGCCGTAATGATTCATTTGCTGCGCGTTGTTTCCACTGAGAGTGTTGTTGTATTGGCTGCCGATTTCCGTATTGGCGTTTATCGGACCGCTGCCAAAGCTTGAATATGACGCCGCGGCATCCTCGGGTAGCGAAGACACAACCTTCGAGAGCCGATCGATCGCAGCTTCAAGATCCGCAGGAGCCACTGCCGTCTCGAAGTAATCACTTGTGTGAAGCATTGATAGATTGTGTAGAATCTCTTGCATCAATCTCTCCACCCTTCTTTGCTCTACCTGATTTGAGGCTTCGCAAGGCCGCCAGACAGCACTGAGGTAACGATGAGCCGCCTTCCGGTATCACCTTGGCGAAAACAACATTCAAGTCTTCAGCGTTGTCGCGACACGTATTGACAGCGGACTATACTGATTTGGCTGCGTCATCTCTTGGTCAGCTTGCGAATTCCGTCTTTTCGCGCTTTTCGACATCGAATCGCAATTGAAGGCCCGTGTTGACATATTGTAGAATGTTCATGACTATGAGAATCGCCTCCGCAGCCTTCGCAAGATCTTCAGGAAGCCTTGTCGCGCTGTGTGCGGTGTCATAACGTTAGACTGTCTTGCTAGCTTTCAGGAAATGGATGGCTGCAGTTACTGCGCCGATGATTGCGAGCGCTTCAGCTTTGGTAATGCTAATTGTATCTCTGATCTAAAGCTTGTACAGAAAAACGAGATGGCACTTGGCCAAGCTGATATGTCCAAATTCAGTCACCCTCCGCCAAGCTGCTGACATTTGATGTCACATCAGGCTTGCATATGTGACACTTTCGCCACCGCCATTTTGCGCCAAGATTTGGTCGATTAAGCATCGGTGGAGCGATTTCTCTTACGACATGACATATATATAGGGAAGTCGCATCCTTTTTGCCATAGCATCGTGGAGCTCCTTTCGTGAACCTCTCAGAGGAGCGTCGTACATAGGAATGCCCCCTTCCTGGAAGTGCTGGATCAGGTGTGAAGGTAGACTAGCCTAGAATAAGTCAATGAACCTCTAATCCTAAGTGTGATGACCCCAGGATGGTAGGAACGCGCGCAGCGCGTTGCGGGGAGACTGCTCTGTGGTTACAGAAGCAGCCCGCTCCAGAGCAGGTTGCAGATCACGTGATGTGCTCTGCTGCTCTGTCTGCTCTGCTGCTCTATTGCTCTCGGGATAACAGAGCAGAGTGTATCTCTCACGGATCTCCTTAGTATATAGGATTGGAGTTAGTCTAAGGTTTATAGGAGCCTCGTGCTCAATCTAAGTAACGAAGCTAGTGCTTGAATTCACTGTCCAAGTACATTGATCATTCAGATCGCTATCACTCTCCATTGTTCATACCTGAGAAGCCTACCCCTTGGTCAACTTCTCGCCACCGGCTATCACCCCTATTACATTTTGAGCACCACTCTCAGAAGCACCGAGAGGCGACTCAGGATCCTAGACATAGTATATGTCTGAGGAAGACGAACGATCATCCAGCGAAGCGACCTCCGAAGAAGAAGACACACTATCCGAAGTTGGATCAGAGCCAACTCCCGACGAACAAGCAGAAGCGATCGATACTGTTACCCAGTGGGTTGACAATTTCCATATCGAATCCAACATGGCCCCACAACCCCCATCGGTAACCACTGCTCCGGCAGGTGACACTTCTGGAATTAAGGTCAACGCACCAGCCGAGTTCACTGGAGCTCGCGGAACGTTCGAGGCGTTCCGAATACAGTGCCTCCTCGCTATTGAGATGGGAGGAAACAAGCTTAGCTCGGAAAGGAAACAGGTGTTGTACATTGTGTCATTCCTGCGAGGACTAGCGTACGACTGGGTCCACCCACACTTCAAAGACTTCTTGCAGCATTCTGCATCGAAGCAGAAGGAATACACGAAGAAGTTGTTTAAGGACTATGAGTCCCTGTTCGACGAAATGGAGGAAGTGTTCGACAATGGCAACGAGGCCATTGAAGCTAAACGCGACATCCGGGCCCTACGTCAAAAGACGTTAGCGGCAAAATACCGCGCCGATTTCCAGATCCTGGCATCCAAGATTGAATGGAACGACGAAGCATTGGCTTCCCAGTTCTACAGAGGATTGAAGGACAGAGTTAGGGAGGAAATCACAATTCGACACGATCGACTATCGACCTTGAGGGAAATGGCAGAATTGGCTATCAAGATCGACAACCGGATTTTCGAACTTCAGCTGGAAAGGAACGGAAACTACTCGCAGAAGGGCAAGGCCAACAGCAAGGCTAAGCGCGAAGTTCCCGAATGGAGAGACAATTATTACGGGTTGCAGAAGATGCAACTTGACGCCACGCAAGGCAAGCCAGGTTCCAAAGGCTAGAAGAAAGGCCAGAAGAAGTCCAAAGACAAGTCATAAGTCGAATGTTACGGCTGTGGCAAGAAAGGACATTTCAAAAACGAATGCAAGGCCCGGAAGCAGAGTCATGAACTGTAGAAATCTGGAAAGCAGGAAGCATTCAGGGCAACCAAAGGAACAGGTACGGAGGAGGAGTCTCCGAAGCCAGTAACAATTGCTGCTACCAACCATTGGACCTATGAAGACGTGTCAGAGGTACGCGGCGCGAACGACACCACTGGAACAGACGCTACCACAGACCAGGAAGGTCATGCATCGACATCCTGGACGGCTTACTGCAATGACAGCTGTGCTATTCACATGGGTGACAAGATGGGATCAGGATATTTCCCGAGTCACCGACGACAAAGTATCTGCCTCACCAGGGGAATGCCAGTTCCTACCCAAGCGGCACAGGAGGCGTTAACTCACTATCCTGCGCTAATCCCAGAGGATTTTAGTTTGGAAGAATAGGCCCTGGAGGAAAGCGAGGAGGATGCAGAAGAGGACGGGAGTTCGGAGGAATCCGACTCCGACGAAGATCAATTCACGACGAGTTTTCGTGCAGGCGATATTGTACCAGTTATCCTGGGACGAATCATGCTCAGAAAAGACGAAGTGTTCCCGTGGATCGATGGACAACAAAGGGTCCACGATTCCGCATTCACTTAGATGATCTAGGACGTGCGGCAGGTACTAAGGAACACACCAGTAGTCGAAGACAGCATCGACTACCGCATAATTGTCCAGGAATGGCCACCGATCGGGAGTGACTTCACGGCCCGAGGGGGATACGTTACCCCAAGTCAAATCTGCATCCTAAAGAATATGCGCGAGCGCGTAAGGACCTTGAAACGAGACTATGAAATGGAAGCAGAACGACAAGTGCACGAATAGGCCAACAGGGTTCGACCACTACTGCCACGAGTCCCGAGGGATGAGGAGGTACCGTTAGAAGAACGTACCACAGACGTCTCGCAGAGAAGAGGAGACGACGCCCGGGACACTACGGAATGTACGACTGCATGGGAACCACTACTCAGCACGAGTGACCCACGCTACCAGAGCCTAGCGGCTCGCCGAGCAAGACGCTCGGGAAACTAGGAGATCCTCCAGAAGACAGACCTTAGCAGGATCTACCTAGGCCATAACGAATAGCATTAGCAGGCAAGGCTCGTTACGCCGATAACCTGCGGGTTTGGGTAACGATAGGCACAGCTCGTGCCATCGCCTTGATCGATTCCGGATGCACAGGAATCTTTATGACGCCAGGGTATGCGAAGAGGCATACAATACCTCTTTACTAGAAGGTAGAGCCCTTCTCATTGAGAGCGTTCGATAGGAAGACGGTTGAGTATAACAATGGCATGATCGTATAAGAAACCAAGAAGATACCTCTACGGATGGGACGCCACCTAGAGAAGCTCCAGTTTGATATTACCGACACTCCCGGATTTGATGTGGTTTTGGGATTGCCTTGGCTTAAGGGATCCAACCCGACGATAAACTAGGGAAAGAGTACCATTCAGTTCGAAGGACTCGACCCGATACCTCTACCTGTAGTGCACGATGCGCTAGGCAAGGTCGGGGTGGAAGCAATGTTAGCTCGGGAGTTGCTCCAAACAGTGCAAACAACACTAGAATAGGTTCAAGTTCTATATTGCAAGAAAACGGAGGAAAAGGAGGCAGAGTTTGCCATACCTCCGGAATATTCGGATTTTCGACGGTTGTTCGAAAAGGAATCCGATGAAGAAGCATTGCCAGCACATCAACCTTGGGATCATGAGATCAAGATCCAAGAAGGCAAGCAACTAAAGAAGGAACCGTTACGACCGATGACTGCAGAAAAGGCAGAGATCGTTAGAAGATACGTCGATAACGGACTCCGAAAGGGACACATTCGAGAATCCGATTCACTAGCCGGCTACCCGTTACATCTCGTTCCTAAGGGAAATGATTATCGAGTATGTGTGGATTACAGAGGATTGAACGACATAACTATAAAGAACAGTTACCCTTTACCCCTGATCCATGAGCTGCAAGACCGCTTGCAGGGGGCTTAGTGGTTTACGGCCTTTGATATTCTAGGCGCGTATAACCGAATTCGAATCAAGGAGGGCGAGGAATGGAAGATAGCGTTCAGAACTCGATTCGGACTTTTCGAGTATCTGGTTATGCCATTCGGACTCACCAATGCACCAGCTACGTTCTAGGCATACATTAATAACGTATTACGGAAGTATCTGGACGTCTTTGTGGTAGTCTACCTGGACGACATCCTGGTATACTCTAAGACGTACGAGGACCATATACAGCATGTACGAAAGGTTCTTCAGGCTTTGAAGGATGCAAACATGCGCATTAAGCCAGAAAAGACCGAGTTCTACAAGTCAGAAGTTAAGTTCCTCGGATACGTCGTATCGCGAGAAGGACTCAAGATGGACAAGAAGAAGATTGAAGCTATGACAAGTTAGCCGAAACCAACTACGGTTAAGGAAGTTCAATCGTTCTTAGGATTTGCTAACTTCTACCGACAGTTCATCCAGGATTACTCTAAGATAACTGCACCTCTAACACAGATAACCCGGAAGGATCAGGGATACGAGTGGACGGTAGAGACCGAAGCCGCATTTCAGGAATTGAAAACGCGCTTCTCCACGGAACCCATCCTAGTAATCTACGATCTAAAGAAGAGCGTCACGGTAGAAACGGATGCCTCCGATTTTGCTATTGGAGCATGCTTGAGCCAGCCTGATGAGAAAAGAAAGCTCAGACCAGTCGCCTATTTATCGAGGAAGATAGCGCCTGCCGAGATCAACTATGAAATCCACGATAAGGAACTCCTCGCAATCGTCGAAGCTTGTCGATAATGGCGAATCTACCTGGAAGGACATCCAGAAGAAATTACGGTCATCTCGGATCACAAGAACTTAACTAAGTTCACGACAACTAAGGTCCTTACGCCACGACAGATTCGTTGGTACCAGGACTTAGCGACATTCAAGATACGGATACACTATCGCAAAGGATCCGAGAACGCTCGGGCGGACGCCATGAGCAGACGACAAGACTATGTGAAGGGAAACAAACCACAATCGTTCCAACTACTGAAGTGGAACTCTGACGGTACCCTTCAAGTTAACAAGATTGCTGCAACTTCCGCTATACATGCGAGACTAATCCATAACGAAATGCGGAAGGAATAACTCAGGGATGGCATGTGCTAAGGAGCTGCAGTAAGACCAGATGAGCATCCAGGGTTTAGCCTCAATGCTGAGACGAAGCTCTAGGAGTTTGAAGGACGGACCTATGTGCCGCCAACGCTGCGCAAATCGTTGCTAACAGCATAGCACGACGGCCCAGTCCTCGGACATCTGGGCACAGTAAAGATGCTCGAGATGCTCAAGAAGACGTATTACTTCCCGAGGATGCGGAATGCAATCGAGGAATATATACGTAGCTGTTCCATTTGCAGAAGGAACAAGCACGATCGCTATACGCCGTATGGGTTACTACAGCCGTTGCAGGTTCCCTAACGACCATGGGAATCAGTGGCTATAGACTTCATTGTGAAGTTACCAGCCAGTGCCGATCCAGTCACAGGAGAAAGCTACGACAGCATCCTGGTGATAGTGGACAGGTTTACTAAGTTCGGACGGTTCATACCGTATAGGGAAACTTGGGGAGCAGAGAAGCTCGCACACATCTTTATGAAGAATGTGGTAGCAAACTATGGCACACCCTAGACGCTAATCACTAACAGAGACAAGCTGTTCACATCAAACTTCTGGACATCGCTGTCGCAGGAATTGGGCATCAAACACAAGCTCAGCACAGCGTATCACCTATAGACGGATGGATAAACAGAGAGACTAAACCAGACTTTAGAGCAGTACCTCAGGTGTTATATCAACGACCGTTAGGACAACTAGATTGCTTTACTCCTATTAGCACAGATTGCGTACAACTAGTCGCCATCAACGACGACGGGAACGTTACCTTTCTATGCAAACTTTGGGTTCCATCCGCTAGAGCTAGTAGGAACCATGGAAGTATTGGCTAGCAACCTAGTAGTAGCGTTCACGGCAAAACAGATGTCCGTATTGCACGACAATTTACGTCTGGATCTTATGTTTGTACGTCAATAGATGACAAGACAAGCAAATAAGAAAAGGATTAAGGGACCAACCCTTAAGGGGGGGGATAAAGTCTATCTCCTACGGCGCAACATAAAATCGAACAAACCAAGCAAGAAATTGGATGCAGTCAAACTAGGACCATTCAAAATTCGTCGACAAAAGGGACTAGTTAGCTTTGAGCTAGAACTACCCAGGAAAATGCGCATCCACCTAGTATTCTATATATCTTTGTTGGAACTAGCAACTCCAGACGCCACGCTATAGGATGAGGTGGAAGACCTCGATCCGGAAATATAGGAACCCTCCTATGAAGTGGAAAGGATCCTAAAAGAGAAAACTGTACGAGGTCAGAAACAATATCTTGTCAAGTGGACAGGGTATGACCATATAGAAAATACCTGGCAGGTTAAAGGTGATTTCAACTCGATGAGGCCAATTATGGATTTTCATCGACGCCACCGCCAGAAGTGAAACCCAGCTCCTCTAGGAGCTTGGGATCAAGCGAGTTCTCCCAGAACCCATCAGGCACGTCATCCAGACCACCCCAGGTTTCCGGAAGAAGTTGGAGAGCCAGGCTAGAGTTGTCCACCCTAGAGGTGTCAAGTATCTCCTCTGCCTCCTGTTCCTCCACGGAGCGAGATTCCACAGAGATAGCCTCCTCCGCTCGCTTATCAATCAAATCCATCTGTTGGCGCAGGCGCTCTTCTCGAGCGCGCGCCGTCCGAAGCGCTTCCAGAGCATCCGCTTGAGCCGAGAGGGCCTCGTCGATATTGCGCTTGAGTTTCTTCTTCTCGTCGATAAGGCGGCGAAACTCATTTTGAGTCACTTTCACGTCGCATCGTTGGTTGCGACGGGTGCATTCATTGTAGCGACCAGAGCGAACGTGTACTTTGCACACGCGGTTATGTTTTACATAGGTACTGCATTTTTTGACCATGGTGTCTCCGAAGTTGTCGATGATTTCGGCAAGTTCAAGGCGACGTTGGGTGCTGTTGCGCTTAATACGAAGAGGAGGCATCACAGAAAGCCATAATGACGAAAGATCATAGGGCATAAGACCATCTTTAACTTAGCACAGGGACTGCGCTAGACTAGGAGGGGGATAGTGTAATGACCCTAGGATGGTAGGAACGCGCGCAGCGCGTTGCGGGGAGACTGCTCTGTGGTTATAGAAGCAGCCCGCTCCAGAGCAGGTTACAGATCACGTGATGTGCTCTACTGCTCTGTCTGCTCTGCTGCTCTATTACTCTCGGGATAACAGAGCAGAGTGCATCTCTCATAGATCTCCTTAGTATATAGGATTAGAGTTAGTCTAAGGTTTATAGGAGCCTCGTGCTTAATCTAAGTAACGAAGCTAGTGCTTGAATTCACTATCTAAGTATATTAATCATTCAGATCGCTATCACTCTCCATTGTTTATACCTGAGAAGCCTACCTCTTAGTCAACTTCTCGCTACCGGCTATCACCCCTATTACACTGAGTTTATAAGTATAATAGTCTAAAAATTTCTTCTACATAGTAACGTTTACTTAGAGTTGTTCTTAAACGCCTAGAATTAAATCATAATACTCTAACTATTATTATAAGATAATAGTTATATTAGCTTTAATAATAAAGTATATATCATATAAACTAAGAATAATAAAGTTATTGAAAGTCATTTTTGTAAGCTTTAGATAATCTTATAAAGAAAAGCCTATAAGACAAATATTAGCTTAGAAGTACCTAAGTTAAATTATTACGTAGTTTAAGCTAGTATTATAACGCTATTACAGGCGAACGAGTAGAAAAGTCGGAGCGTAAGTATAGTTATAGTCTAGACCTGATTCTAAGCTATATATAGATAGGAGTCCTAATACTAGTAGTTAATTCTATTAAGGGAACGTAGCTTAAAGAGTTATATATAGATATAGAGCGGAATCTAGGTAAAGCTATTTCTTAGCTTACCTACTAGCTACTTATAACTCTAGATAAGATTAGGTTTACCTAACGTCACGGTAGGGGAGTTCGGATAGTACGGGAGTTCGGACACTCCCGCGCGCTAGTTTCGTGTTCTTATCTATTTTTTACGCGTTCTCCTTCTTTCTTCTTTCTTTATACCTACCTATTCCGAAGATACGCTTACTACGGCCTTAGCGGCCTACCGAAACGGCGAATATACCTCGATCCGAAAGTGTTCTTACACATTTAATATCCCGCCTTTAACTCTCTCCGACCGGCTTTCGAAACGAACTTCCTACTCTCTATCGCACGAATCGCAAAAGATACTCTCGACAGCCGAAGAGAAGGCTCTCCTAAAGTCTATTACTCGATTATCGAAGTCGGGAATCCCTATTACCCTCGCGTTAACGAGAGAACTCGCCGAAGAAATCTGTAACGCCCGCTTCTGCCTAACCTCGACTCTAACTTCCTACTCTCCTATTAGTAAAAGGTGGATCGATAGGTTCCGAAAACGATACCCTATACTAAAGACCGTATACTCTCGAGCTATAGACGCGAGCCGCTTCGAAGCGGTAAGCTATCCGACTATAAACGCCTACTTTACTACGCTTTCTAACTTTTTCCTCGAGAATTCCTATCCTTCTAACGCGGTTTTTAACGTCGACGAAACCGGGTTCGCTCTCGGTACTAGTTTACCCTCAAAAGTACTTATAAATAAAGAGGAGACGGGGGGTTTTAAGAAGATAAGCGGAAGGCAAGAGTGGATAACGGCTATAGAGTGCGTCGGAGCCTCGGGAGTCTCTTTACCTCCGCTTATTATCTTCCGGGCGAAAGATACGAATACCGCGTAGATACCGACTTCTACGCCCGAGAAGTGGAAGTTCTCTACCTCTTCTAGCGGGTGGACTTCCGATTCTCACGCTTACGAGTGGTTAACTACGTTATTCGAGCCCGAAACGGCCCGAAACGATAGAAAACGGAGGCTATTACTACTCGATAGATACGGATCGCATCTTACAGCTAGGTTTATCGCCTTTTGCCTTAATAAGAGGATAGACCTAGTCGTATTACCGCCGCATACTTCGCATATATTACAACCTCTCGACGTCAGGCTATTCGGCCCTCTAAAGCGGGCTTTATCGACCGAGATCGACCGGCTCTTCCGGCTCGATACTCGACGAATACCGCGTATCGAGTGGACGGAGGCCTATATTATAGCTAGGTCTAGGGCCTTTACGACTAGGAACGTCGAATCGGCCTTCCGTACGTCCGGTATCTACCCTCTAAGCCCGATTACTATCCTCTCTACTCTCCGAATGCCTTCGGAGCCCTCTCGAGTTACCCCGCCTCCTATTACGACTCTAAACGATCTAGATCGCTCTCTACTAGATAGTTCGCCGCCGGAGGGTACGGAGTTATAGGAGGCGACGTCGCTAGTTAACTCGATCGTTCGTTCGTCTACTCTCGAGACTCCCGTAAAGCGGTATATCGAGCGATCGGGAGCGGCTTTCGAAAGGACGTCTTCCGAGAACACCCTCTTACAGAAGGAGCTATCCGAGGCTCGGGAGCTATTACGGGTACGTAAGGAACGTAAGAAAGGGAAGCGCGTAGCGATAAAAGGGAAGTTCGTCTTTAATACAAAGGAAATCCTCGAGGTAGTCGAGAAAGCGGAAGCGGAAGCGTCGAAGGGAAAGTCGAAAAGGAAGCGAATAGCGAAAGCTACGACTCCCGAAATCGAGGACGAGGAAAACAAAAGTATCGAGAGTAGTATATCCGAAAGCGAGAGTGATTATATTATCGTAGCTAGTAAGAGATTAAATCTAAAGTAGAGAGGTCGAATTTCTATCCGAACTCCCGTACTATCCGAACTCCCCTACTGTGACGTTATAATAAATGCTCTTAGTATTAGTATTGAATAAGAATAATATTACGATCCGAAACTAAGTACTGGGGTCGTCCGACCCTAAGCGACTCTTATTAGGTAGAAGCGCGAGTGTCGCTATTTAGTCTGTAATAGTAGCTACCTTAGTTACGTAACTAAGCTAGCTAAGGAAGACCACTTGACCTCAGTCTAAGGATAAGCCCTCGACCTTAGTTATAAATGAGGTATACTAATCACTATAGCGATAGTACGAATCTCCTTAGTATATAGGAACGTAGGATATCTTCGATATCGTGTGTTTAACTCATTGTTCATAGTGACTATAAGGTTTTAACCGATACCAAGTTATTGTCTCTATACTACTTCACACTTCTATACCACGTACTCTCTCTACCGAGCCCAAACCAGACTTCTTAGTTACCTGTCTTTATATACGTGACGGTAGTCACTTAGATTAAGGATCTAACAAATGACTTCGATAATAGACTACGTACGTAATATAGATTACATTAATATAAACTAATATAGAGTTAATAGATATACTTATAAAGCTTTAAATGATACTAAAAAACACTCTAGAGGACAATTTTAGACTTCTAAACCTCAGGCAGATCTCACCTATATAGATACGAAGGTATAGAAGCTATCTACGTGCAAATCCAGGTACTAAAAACTCGAAAGTACATTAAAGCACGAAAACTAGTACTGTTTCCATCAACGCTGATATCTGTTCTTACTTCCATCTACACTTAGGTCCCAAAATCCCGCCTGTAACAAAATGATTCGATTTTGGAAATATCAAGCACCAATCAGAATGAAAGGTGCCCAGAACTTCCGATGCGAAAAGCTTCTAGCAGTTGATTGCTCGTTTCGAGCAAAGTCCCTCACAACCGATCTTCCCACCTGAATACGCGGATGACTGTCATTAGCGAGAAGTTGCTCCACGCAAGCATCGATGTCTTCATTCTGGGTTCCTCTCAAATCTGCCTGTGCACTGCTTAGAGCACCGGCAAGTGACATGCCTTCCATAACATTCTTGTACATTTGCACCATGAGATAACAGGCGGCCATATCGTCAACGGGCCATAGACTGACGATGATATGGTTGACGCCAGCGGCAAGAAGGGTACGAGCGAACCCGATAACATCTTCGCCCTCTGTAACCCTTCCTCTGCCCGTGTTGCAAGCGCTGAGGACTACGAGTTCTGCCTTCAATTGTCTTCCCATAAGCTGATCGACGGTGATCTGGGTACCTCCAGCAAGGTGGACAGTGGACAGCATCGGAATTGCTGCGCAGAGCGAACCGTGGGCACCGAAGTGTAGCACTGTATGATGGCCGATGTATGAGTAGACGGCTTCATCCGTTGCGGTGGCACCGACCAGTGCTCTGCTTCCGCGGACAACCTTCGCGATCGCCTCTGCTTCGAGTGCCGAGCCTGGCAGTGAAGGCATCGTTTCTTCACCTCCACCGATTGGGTCTCTATATACCATGTTCGACGGGTTTCCAATCGCAAGAACACTGAATGACGGTTCAAGTTTCTCCCAGCATCCGAGATATCTCAGCAGAGTCGCGCTTGGTAGGTACGACACAGCGTGGTTGTCGGACAAATGTCCTTGATTCCATGGCAAGGCATGAAATGGAACCAGATGTAGTGCACGGTATGCCACTATGATCAGTCTTCTGTATTGCTGGAGCGATTCAAATGGAAGTAACCTGTTTCCCAGCCATGACGCAAGGCGATCAGCATCGGTGGCTGCTGCTTCGCATGCGCGATGAAACTCGTGGACGTATCTCTCGAGCTCAACGTCCTCAACTTCCATGTGGTACACCTCGGTCATTCCTCGATTGGTGATCAACCAAGCGATTAGATCATAGCGCTGGTACGAGTATTGCAAGATTGCGGTATCTTCCACCAGTGAAGAACAAGTGTGGGGCAAGTCAATGTCCTTGGACGATATCATTGGGGCTGCTCGAGGTATTCCGCAGTCTGACAGACCCTTTGTGATGCTCAACAACTCTTGCTCTTGCGCGGCAACATCGCGTCTGAGATGCTCCAAGTATGGTAAGTTCGACGTATTTTTCGTCGAGTAGGCGTTTGCTAGCAGAGCACGACGTGTTGTCAGAAGCGCCGTTTGTTGCTTGTACCTGCTCCATTGATCCTGTGACTGCCGTGGGCTCGATCGATCAGACACAATACTGCCTCCCACAAGATCGAGGAGACTGCGGGCTTTCCCACGTTCGAGGTTCACGAATGCCCGCTGCAGATGGGGGCCCAAAGATGGTGCATCTGCATCTTTCGATGCTAGAGATCTGGAGTGTAACATCAATGCCGAACATGCGGCTCCAAAATAGATCTCTTGCACCTTCGAATCTCCGGCAAGAGAAATCTTGTAATCGTCGATGGAAAGCCTGTCACGACGCTCCTCAAAGGCTTGCATGGCCTGCTCGTAGTATCGGCAAGCTACATTGTGCTCTTTCAAACCGGCGTTGATTTGACCAGCTAGGCTGAGATTCTCCCAGACACGCTCTTCGTAAATCTTCCACCAATCCTCGCCCCAGCGATGTTGAATCTCTTCCAGAAGGTCGCCAGCCTTTGCAAAGTGACGAGTCCGAGCGAGCATTGCTAAAACTTCAAGCTTGGCTTGCCAGTAAGTTCTGTCCGTCATAGCTCTGTCCTCTTGAGTTCTGCCCATTTGTTGATCATGGTAATCTTTCTCTCGCTTCTCTAGGTACGCCTCAATATGTGACAAAGCTCTGTCGTGCATTTTGGCATCCGTATATAGCAGAGTCAACCAGATGTCTTTTTGTTCGTTGTCGTGTGTCTCGAGAGATGCCTCAGCTTGCTTCCATGCAATCTCAGCGCTTTTACGATCGCCTTCCCTCGCTGCTTTTTGAGCTTGATAGAACGGCACCAGAAAGGCTGCTGTAGAGATCATGTGATCCAAGGTAGCTAGCGTGCCTTTGATTCGGAAGTCAAGAGGATCCAAGTTGAAGGCCTCCATCTTCTTCACGAGCATGTCGATATCGGGAACGTGTGAACCGGAGCCAGATTGCTTGTCATGTTCCGTGAGAAGACTCTGTAATGTGCTTCCAGACAAAGCAGAATACTCTTTGACAATGTCTCCAATCGATGATGCGGTGCGCTCGCCATATCTTTTCTTGAAATCATCTTTCATGGCAGTCATTCGAGACGTGATGCTGCATATTTCATCCGGGTCCGCACATTTCACTGCCCAAGTGTACATTCGGCTCAGGATTTGCGCTCCATGAAGGAAACTCCTGCTGGCAGTGGAGGTCTCTGATGCTGTCGAATACTCTGTGCAGAGATGCAAGGCATGCTCTGCTGTCACCATGAATCTATCCCGCTCGCCCAGGAATCGATAAACCTCCGTCTGGTCTGTGATGCTGTACAGACGCGAGAGCTCTGCATGGAGACCTTCAAAAAGCGCTTCGGCTAGCCTGTGAGCTGCAACAGCCTTTTTGCAATCGCCAAGAGCTACCAGCCATCTTCTTGCATATTTGGCGAAAAACAAGCCTAACCCGAACGCGAAGCTGTAGCTGCCAGTCTCGCAACCCCAGACTCCAATCGACCTGGCACATTCGAGATCTTCGGGTTCTTCACCGATCCCAACTCTGCATAAGCAGATATGAGCGCGAGCAACTTGGCGGCCAACGGAGTCGCCAGAGCAGCTATATAGATCCTCAGCAAAAATGGCATGTTCAAGCGCTGTCTTGTACAGGTTTTTCGGATTGCGACTTGAGGAATGATCAAGTGTTGCAATGTAGCCAAGTCGAAGTTGTATTGCCGCGACGCCACGGAGGAGACCCAAGTTTTGGAAGATATTCTGCGCATTGTCGTAATGATTCCGGGCTAGAGTAATGTCGCGCGTTCCGCTGCCCATGAAATGTAGAGTCTCCTCATCTCTTGGCTGTGCGTTGCTCTCCGTGCCTTGCTCGAGGACTGTGTCCCAGGTCTCCGGGGTTCCAAAGGATGTGCAATGATCATCGCCGAGTCTCATTTCAATGTGGGCCGCTAGCGCTGACTGATCCTGGACTTGGCTTCTGGCAGTACACAGCGTTGACATAAATGTCGAATGATTCCTTGTGACGCGGTGTATCCAAGCAAGCTCAATCTGCATTCCGATGAGGAAGTCATCTCTACTGCTCCTCGCCATTTTCGCAATAGTAGCCTCAAGATTGGGAAGTGCTACTTGCGTGGTAAGTGCAAGATGATCCGACGTCGGAACCATTGGCCTCGCGTGCACGAGATCTCTCTGAGCGATGATGGACATTTGGACTGTTTCACGACGAGCATCGTAGCCTGAATAACTTCTGGCGTGATTGATTTCTTCTTGCATTGAAACAGCATGAGTGGAATAGTCAAAAACCCTCGAGATCTCATCTGACAAAAGGCTGCTTCCAGCTGGTGACCAAGTGTACTGCATTGCCCTACAGTGGAGTGCGTACGACAACGCCAGAACCCTTGTAGATTGAATGCTTTTGGCGCTTTCTGCTGCCCTCAAAAGAAAATCCACGGCAGGGACCAGCTCGCCCTGGAGCATCAGGAGAACTCCAAGATTGAGTAGTGCGCGAAGTAGAGAAGCATTGTCGGTTCCTGCTTGTGCCTTTTGCAAAGTCTTCTCGAGTCTGGCTCGAGACTCGTGAAATCCGTCGGGAAACTGTCCGAGAAGCGGGAAAGCCCCAAGCAGCCCTTGGTTGATGGGCGTGATATCCAGTGGATAGTCGGAGCCGTTGGAAATGGAAGCCATGCTCGCGAGTGTATTGGGTCTTGTCGGTTTAGTCGATAGGATATTCGTGAGAGCTGAATGCTCATGATCAAGATAATAGTAGCTACTGCCACAGCGTTTTCTTATAGAGGGTTGAGTGTGGAAGCTTCGACTCTCTATATGTCATATCATTCGCTTGTCACACCATACCTCATCCGTCTCTCCTGACATGCTCTCAGGCCCTCCACCAGAGTTCAAGCTCTCTTCGCAGCTTATGCGGCAATCCAGCAAGTATGGACTCTTGGCACGAGTGTGACAATATCTGCGTGTGTTCTGCAGTCATCAAGCACGGCACTTAATCTGTCGATGAAATGCCCAGACAGCCAGCCATGTTGATGACGGAGAGCAGCAACAAGGTGGTGACTGGGCTGTAAAATGTGGACTGACCACTACTGTACCAAGCCGCAAGCCGAGGGTCGAGGTGCGGCGTCGGCGTTGCCGCGCATGTGGAAACCCTGGACACAACGCGCGAACCTGTTGAATGGATGCGCAAACGTCTTCAGAAGATAGCCGTGTACTGATTGTCGGCTTCCGACCCTATTTATGCTTTGCCTCGGGAGAAAAGTAGTAGGTATTTAGCTTGCTTATCTATTTAGATTGCTTATTAGATGTGTCATATTATTAAATTCATCAAATTTAAATTAGTGAAAAACTAGAAATAAAACTATATTAATTAATAGTTAAAAAATAATTATTCTAGTAAATTATTAGTTTTATTATTCTATATCTATATAATGTTAGTCAAAACTATAAAAATAAACTCTATTTTGTAAAGCCTAGATATCTTAATAAAGCTTATATACAACATATATAGGAGCTTTAAGCTTACTAATAAGAAAGATTACCATCTTATATAACTTTATATCATTATACTAGATTATTATGCATATTAGGAAGCTTCAAATTCTTTACTAGTTTTATATATAGATATTAAAATTATATATGTTCATTTCTAGACACTATTTTAGACGCTAGTATTATAACTATAGCTTAGAAGTAAACTTCTAATAGTATACCTATCTTTATTTCGATAAGTATTTAGATAGCGTAGACTATATAATCGTATAGTGTATGTTTTAATTAGCTATAGATGATTACTTATTACAAACCCTAACCCTATTCCATTACCGACTGCCTTCACTAACGGTCTACAATGTGGAAGTAAACCCCACACTAATGATTAATTGAGTTCGAAGTTGACAATAGTTTATTCTAACGTCGTGGCGATTACTCATATCCCAGACGGGCATCACCAGACGTATGCGATGACAGTGAAGCTCGCGACGCTGCGTGCAGACTATATCACGGGATGCGTAATACAGCCTTGAGGTGCGAGAGTCTACAATTCCAAAAGTACTGCGTGGCGTGGTTGCTTGCCTAAATCTGTTAGTCGGCTCATCGCTGACTCGCTTACTTCCCGTTAGATGCCTGGTCTGCAAGATTGCCTTGGTGGCGCTGGCGAGACGACTGGCGTTACAATGTGACTATTGATTCGATGGTGGGCTTTTCGAATGGTCGCTTTCGGCATCCTTTTATCGGGGGGCTGATCTGCAAGGTTGCTTTGCATAGGCGCTCGCAATGCTACCTGCGGAAGGGTGCGACCGGTGAAGCAGCTCGCGGATCAGCCGAAAGATCAGGTGATGTTGCTGTAGCACTGTGTCTCGCCTTCATTCATTGGGCAAACCTCATGTGTGAGGTACTGGGCTTGCGAAGGGGTGCTACGCCACTGGTGACGTTCTGATGCTGGGCTATCTTTGGCGCACAGACCCGGCTTGCTTGTGTCATGCCACACTGTAAGCAGTAAGCGCAGATTCACGTAGGCTCAGCGCAGGAAGACCATAAAACCACTGACTTCAAGTCGCAGCTCGTTTTACTCGTGGCTTTGTGGCTTGGAGATCTAGAGCGCACAGACTCGCGTGACTACCCTGGCAGAGCGGGGACACTTGCGACATACTGCAACGAATAGATTGATGACGGGATACAGCCCTGACCGCCGCTGTCTTGGGCGGCAACGCTGTTTATCTCAATGATCAGCCTTGTCTAGCCCTCTGTTCCGAGAACGGTGGGTGAGGGGACAAGACATCGCTCCATCGCCTCTTTGTTAAGGCTCACTTGTGTAACGTCACTGTATGGGAAGTCGGTCAGTACGGGAAGTCGGTCAGTACGCAAGCGGTATCATATATTCGTAGAGCAGTTCTAACTATACTTCGACCGTGATAGGAAATACCTAGAGTAATAAACCACTTTAGCCATATAGAAGGCTCTATTAATTATATAAAATTACTATAAAATTACTTTTTGCTACTAAGATAGTATTAAAGTATATATAAAAACCCTAGTTAAGAAATATAGGAAGTTGACTTATATATAAGTAAAAGTAGGTAAAAT
>MSJI02000839.1:82304-99958 GCA_001931905.2 Cladosporium sp. IMV 00045 | reverse complement strand
GGCCAGGGCAAGCTTCCGGGGCGCGAGATCTGGCAGCAAGGCGGCCCCTGACTGCCGGGCGGCGAGCATGGGGCTAGCGCTGTTTGACTGCCGCGACGGGTGGAGTGTGCTGGGTTCGTGTTGTGGCTACATGATTTATGTGCATGCCAACTATCTTTTTCGGCGAAAGTAAGTTTGTCGCGGGATGTCGACGGTGATGAGCGTGTAGAGTCAGTGACACGGCGGTCAGCATCTAGGAAGGAGGGATGATGTTGCTCGCCATTTCCCTTTGACCGTGAGGATAAACATCACTATCGAACTCTTCTCCAAAAGATGTAACCACACGGAATGCATGGTCAGATGAAAGATACCTGTCGTTTGACCGTCCATACAGCATGCATATGTGGATGTACGTACGTTCTGCCTGTATCTACTGCATGCACGGGATGAATGCCGAACCTGCGCCATGGGACAGGCCAGGCATTGATGAATCTCATGATGGCTTGACAGATTGCCAGTATCGTGAATCTAGGCAATGCTTTAGCTCTGTAGCTACGTGTATACATCGATACCGACATCCGACGACATACATACGCATCAGGCAGGACCTGACAGCCGACCAGCAGCAGCGGGAGACTACCGTCGCGGCCTCTCCCACCCAGCAAGTCGACCGTGATGCGACCAGGACATGGGTCCACCGAGTCTCGATACAAGGACACACACGCACATACGCTCTCATGCACGCTTCCATGTCATCACCGCCCGATCCTAGCGTCGACCGTACCTGGCACCAAGCCCCGGCAACAAACAGCGAGGCCGCCTTGCCGCCCGCTTGTTCCGCGCTAGAACACTGGCCGCAGCAGTCTGTGTGAGCCAGGTTGCCGGTACGCCTGATGATTGGCGCGCGGCCGCCGGGTGTCAGGTGGCCGGCGCAAGAGCCGTCGAGCGGCAGCATCATCCCGCACCACGCATCACATCACAGGCACAGGGAGAGGAACTGGCAACGACAGACAGCCTTTTCTGGGCCCCGGTTCGTCCATTGACATTAGCCTGCTCCGCGCAAAGCCTGAGCCTGAGTCTGAGCCTGAGCTTGCTCGCCACTAACTGTCTTCCACGGCTGTTCTACTTTTACTACTGTGCTGCGCCTGACTAGTCGCAAAAAGCAAATCCTGGCCCGCTGGAACATCTCCCCGGCGCCAGCTCCCCTGCTCCCATACTCTCGGACCCCCGTTCCTGCACGCTCGTCATGTGCCCGCGAGGCGAACGCCCCTCATGCCGCCTCCATATTAATCCCATCCCCCAAGCAGAGCCTCTCTCCCTTCGCCGCATCTGTTTGTGTTCAGCCCTGCTGCTGCTGCTGCTCGCTTTGATGCAGTCAGGCAATCTATCAATCAATTTAATAAATCTCAGGCAACCATCGATGTATCATATTCTTCCACCTGCGCTGCAACCCTCCCGATCGCGAGGGTTAAGCGCTGTGACTGTCTCATCGGCTCTCTTAAGGTATCGTTTCGTTTTTGTTCCTTATATTCCGTGCATGCCGCCGACATTACTCGGGTGATGCCTTGCCAAATCACGGGATCGTCACTCCTCCCGGCCTGCCACTCAACAGCAAACTCCATCTTGCATGCAATCCACCGTGCCACCCTTTCTTCCCACTTTCCACCCGCACGGCACTTGCAATCTCGCGGCACCCGTCCGGATGAATTTCTTTGTCGGGTTGCTGTCGTTGCACGTCACCGCTGCCGCAATTCATCATCGCGGCCTGTTACAGGACTAACTGCACCCACCCACACACTCGCGCGCAATTACTCACACCTTGCACGCTGGCTTTGGGCCGAGTCAAGGCATCCAACGTCAATCTGCAAGGCGGTGTGCATAGACAGACAGACGGCCAGCCGAGTCCGCCTGCAAGGGCATGTCCATGTCGCCCGGCAGTCGGTGTCACATAGAGAAATTGTAGCCATCGCATCGATGCATACAGCACAATTTGAATGCACTCCCCTCGACGTAGGGTTAAGGTTGCGCAGGTCGCGACTTCGCTAAAGCTCACCATCCATACTAGGTATCTTACAAACGTGATTTTTGGCTTTGTAGCTGCCGCCACGATATGCGGGACGCTGGCGTGAGTGCCCCGGCTGCGCTTCCGTCTCCGCCGCTACGTCTCTCTCTCACAATCCATCCCAAACCCAAAAGTCCTCGCCCGGCCGGCCCACGCGCTTGCTCCTGCTAGGCCCGCCACGAGTCAAAAAAACGAGAAAAAATCAATCAACAGGCGCACCGCATTTGCTGCGATCCAAGGTTCCAGCCTGCCTCCCTTGTCCGCGCCTCGCCTGTCTGGATGGGCTTGCTGGCTGGCTTGCTTTGCCTGCCTGCTTGCCTATCCGCTGGTCGTGTGTATGTGCGTGTGAGCACGCAGCCCGCCGAGGCCACCACTCGCAGCACAAAAACCCACTGACCGACTGACTGACTCCTCTCTGTCGCTATGCGCCATGTCGTGACCTCCTCGTGTTTCCACCGCCTCTGCCCCGGCGGTCGGCACCGTTGGGCTGCCACGTTTCGCCAATCTATCTGTCTCGTCACAGTCAGTCCCTTGGAACGGGGAATCTGAGCGGTGAGAAGGGACACACACAACAGAGAGGGGAGGAGGGGAGGGGAGGGAGGGATCCAACGGGCGCGCCTGGCGACCCAAGAAGGCGTGACACAAAACGCTTCGGGTTTACTATTCTGATTTGCTGCAAGATGCATCCATCGCGCTTGCAAGGTTCCCACGCGAGCCGCGACACAGACAGCCGGTATGCCCTAACCTACTCTCACTTTGCTGCCGCTTGGATCCCAAACGTTCTTGGTTTGCATCTCTCGCCGTCCGGCCCGGGAAATTTGCCCTCTGCGCCCTCCCATTCGCCTGGCAATCTGAGACGGCTCTGTTTCGAATCCTTCGACTCCTATTCTAGCGACATCCACCACTGCACGGCCACATGACCTTAAGCGCTGCCATCCCAGCTCGACGGGCCTGGGGCTCAAAGAGATCGTCCCGACGTCATGGGAGGCGAGGCTTGGTGGTTTTATGCACCCGCAATCGCTCATGGCAGCGGCCAGCTGCAAGCCTTTTCCCATTCGACCTGTCGTGCGCCTCGCCAAATCTCTAATCGAGCTGCACCCACCCTGCGCGACCACGCTTTAGGCTTCGGCTCAAGGTTGTGAGAGCCTCCCTCACCCCCGCCGAGTCGGGAGAGATGTGATCTGTCAGATGCACGACAAATTTTGTTCATCTCGTCGCATCACCCATCACACAGAGGAATGCAGCAATAGCAGCACCCACTGTCACCCGCGCTAATGCTGTGCGCTAGAAGAAATCAGGCATCTGCGCAACCCGATTTCGACGTCCCATTCCGAAACAGCGTGAAAGTAGTATGCTGTGTGGATACATAAAGTCGGCCTTACGGTTCCATACCCATCGTCTCCAGTAATTGTTCGTTTTACCGATGGGCAACCTCGGCGCGCCGAGAGCTTGGATCGCCGGTCGTTCTCGGTGTGCAACAGCTGCACCGTCAAGGAGCACCGCGAGCATGTTTTTTGCGTTGCTGACACCAGCACCGGCTATTCGGATCCGTAGGACCCGGCCGTTGACCTGTTGCTGTATTGTACGCTGATCTCGTGGCGTGGGACATGTCCCGCCGACAGCTTTTTGCCTTCGGCAACATGATACACCCCGGTTCTCGAGAGTCAGCCGGCAGCAACACGCAAGCGTGGCAGGACGCTGGACCAAACCTTGAGCCGCGGTAACAAATTGGATAAAGCCAATGGGCGACATTCCGGGAAAGCTAGATCATGGGGTTGCCTTACGAAATCTCGATTGACGCCTTCACGACCATCCAGCTGACCGCTTCTCAAACGCTACCGGTCCCGCGCGCACCAAAGCAACAACAAAGCGATTTTTCCTCCCCTTTCGCGATCTTCCCCCGTCGTAACACTGCAGCAGAACAGGATAGATTGTGACTCGTAGCCATGAACAAATTGCGCGCCAGACCGCCCGGTCACTTACTAGGTAAATTGTTGCGGCTCCCTGTACCGCACAGCGGTGTGAATCTGTGACACTGATTCCAAGCCAGAGAGCTCGTTGCCGAGGCCGTTTTGTCCTACACCGCCGCCACTGCGCGGGTAATCATGATGATGCGGTTGATGATGATGATTACATCAATCGGCTTTCTTCATCAAACAGCCCACCGTCTCGGTAGCTGTTTCATCGTCAACACCCTCATCACCCAGCCGTACCCAGTCATCAAGGAAACCTTTCCACACCAACTGTCCTCTCCCAAAGCCCTCACTTTCATTCCAAAAGCATCAAAGTACAAGACACATCCTCGCGGCACCTCGGGGAACCATCCTCCCCTCATCCGCGATCCTTCGCGCTAAGAGGGGGAGATGCCTTTCAAGGCTCGCAACATCTCGCAAAATCGCGCTTCCCAACAAGCGCCGCCGCCACCAGATGGATCTCACCCCGTGCGACCCTCCATACCATACCGCACGTAGACTAACCAAACAAGCATTTCCACCAAACACTACTGCAAGATCCAAGATCCTCCCTCTCGCTCGATCCTCACGACCTCGGCGATCCACCACGACGGGTCAAACCCATCGTGTCCTACGGAGGTAGCGATCTATAGCGATCGGGGCACATGTTATACGTGAACCCTCCACCCGGGGCCGCCGGCGCACACGATACACAAAGGCCACAAAAAAACCACAAAAATTGGAGCCTTTTCAAGGTCTAACGGCGGTGCAGGTCGCGCATGCACGCACGCAAAGCTTCCGGATGGAGGGAACGCAAGGCAAGGGAAACTCTCACGTCCGTTAAGTTGTGTCAGAGGCGTAAGCGCGCGAGAGTCCTAGGTATTGGTGTGGTGGTAGTGGCAGGCAGGGAGAACAAGGCCCGCGGAACCGCACTTTTAAGCGCGAAAGAGTCGCCCGGTAAGGCAAGCACAAAGTCAATTCACGCCTGGCTTTGAGTCCGGCGTTGGCGCTTCTGGCGAATCGTGTGCTGCTCCGAGAAAAAAGGGGAATTATTTGATTTGTCCTGCATTTCCCCGATGGCGCTCTTTGAGCCGCGGGGCTTGATGATTTGTTGTGTTGTGCAAGAGAGGTGCGAGATGGAGGTTGAAGGTTCACGCGCCCCGTCTGTCCGGATTCGTTGCTGTTGGATGATGATGGCGAGGAGCTCGGTCCGTTGCTATTATCGCCCGCCCGTTGTTGTTATAGCTCCCATTTACTCGCCGTCTCGAACCCTGCGCGTCTGCCCCGTCGGCCCCGAATCCCAGGACGCCGGTTCGTAATGGTTCGAGAGGGCTCGTGGATGAAAAAGATAGAACAGATCGGACGTTTTGCCTTTTCCTTCCCTCTCTCCAAGGCTTCTTCGATGGGGATCACAAGTGCTAAAACAATCGGTCCACCACTCCACCGCTCCGGTCCTCGGAGGATTTCGTTGCGTCTGGCTGGACTTGTTTGAAGCCAGGCGCTGGCTTGGTTGATCTTTCGTGCGCCACGCCACCCCACCACCAGCCCACCGAGCTATATGCGATGCACCCAGGTTCTTAACGATCGCAATCGCACAATTCACACGCCCCAAGCGTTCGAAGGGAATGAAAGCAGAATCACCCGCATGAACTGTCGGTCACGTGAGGTCTGTCACATTTTTCCTGGCGGCAGCGCCCGCGTACTGGGTCTGCGGTTTCCGAGGCCTGATAGGGTCGATTGGAAATGTGATGTCACGTACATAGGAGAGGAATTTCCTGATCGGGGAAATTGGAGTGGTGATATATTGATGAAGGGATGCTTTCCAGCTTTGGTACATGCACGCGTGCACGATTTTGGCGATGTTGGTGGATATCGTGACTGGGTGTCGTTGAGATCGTGCCTGGCTTGATCTTGCCTGCATGTTGCTTGCATGCATGCATGTATGGATCGGTGGAAATTGTAATCTCAAATCGTCCCTTTTGTTCGCAGATGCTCGGCCTGAGCGAGTGTGTTTTCGTGGCTTTCTGCGTTCCAAGTACCAAGCAGTGCGTAGCAAGCACTCAATCTGTTACATTCATCGATCTCCGTGATACACACCCTGGAGTCCTGGAGTGCAGTCAGACGCAGCACGTAGCAGCGTAGCCGCACTACAATCCCGGTCGTCCCCCCTCTCCATCGTCTTCCCCCTCCACAAGAAAGTCTCGGTCGAAGCTCGAAGCTCTCATCTTGTCGGTGTAGCACCGCCTACGTAACAGCCCTCCAACACCTTTGCTCGCACGTGCAAATGCCTTGAACAACCCACACCGCCAACCGAAACATGCGCATACCATGCCCCTGCGTTCTCGCGCATTCGCGCGACAGAAGCTGTGTTTAGACTTGTACGTTTTCTTGGAAAAAGGAAGATCCTCCCCTTGCGCGCAGCTCTACTGTAAATCCACGGTGCAGAGCAGTGCTCGATCATATGATTTTGTAGAATCGTAGAAAACTGACCAGACTCGTTTTCTCTCGCACAGCGCCAGTCTCAAACATGCGAATCTCAAAGGCCTCTACGTAGCACCCGTGCCGGAGGAGCCACTCCTCTGGACGGGCGTGCTGTTCGTGCGGAAAGGTACATTGCACATGCTACCCTAATCCCATATTTCCCTCCTTCATACTCACCACCCTCTCAATCAACAGGCCCCTACACCAACGCCATCCTCCGTTTCCAAATTTCCTTCCCAGAAACCTATCCAGACCGCGCGCCCACCGTCACTTTCCAGCAAGACGTCTTCCACCCCCTCGTTACGCCTCTGACGACTTACACGCACTCCACGCGCGAGAGGGGAGGCGGCACGCTCAGCGCGGCGGATGAGGAGAAATTGCCGCCTGGAGGGCTGGTGCTGAGCGGGGCGTTTCCAGAGTGGTTCGGTCAGCATGGTGGAAGTAGAGATGAAGAGGAGGCTGGAAAGCAAGACGAGAGTGAAGAGCCGGCGGAGACCGGCACACCTCCTTCACCACCACACATAGCCTCCCTCCTCCACTTCCTCCGCCTCGCCTTCACCGTGCCGGAAATTCTGGACGAAGTCCCCCTCGCCCTCGCCGCGAACCCAAGCGCCTGGCACGCGTGGCGCAGCCACAGGGCGAAAGTCCTGGGCGAGCAGGCGTTTTCGTCGGCAAAATTGGGCGGTGCGAGTGCTGGAAGTGCAAGTGAAGGCAGTGGCAGTGGGGAGGGAAACACATCGCCTCGAGCAGCAGCGCAACCCGGCGGGGCTAGAAGGCCCGGCGAGTGGAATTGGTCCGGGGTTTGGGAGGATCGCATCAGGAAGGTTGTGAATGCGAGTCGGGCGGAGGGGACGCTTTTTGGGGGGGAGGGGGGTGAGGTGGTGAGTTTTATCATGCCTTTTTGGACCAGATGGAATGTTGCTGACGTGTCTTTCTGTGCAGATCTCGTTTACGAAGATGGACGAGGAGGCGTTGGCGAGTATTATGCCGCAGGTGGAGGCGCAGGCGCAGTTCGCTGGCTGAGGGGATCATACGAACATTTTTATCCATCGTACCAGATCCTGTATCAATATTCAGTTTTGGCGTGCGTTTGGTTGTGAGTCCGACGTTGGCTGCTTTCTCTCTGGATGACGAGCGATCTCTTGTTGGTGGGAGACAGAAGGATTTGGTGAACTGATGAAGAAGCAGAAAGGTTAGATAATGTAGGTGACTCTTGCTCTACGAACAGTGTAGAAATCATGCTGCGTGTGGTGATCAACAAGAAGCAGGCGAGCCTGCCGTAATTTTTCTTGCACAAACCAGCGACCCTTCCTTCGATGCATGCGACGAAGTGACTCCTTCTTGTTGGCGACTCTACATCTTCGGTTTTCGGGCTTGGTTTTACAGTATGGGGTGTCAGCCGCAAGCATTGCATGCCATGGCGAGCTTTAAAGAGGTGAGAAATGTTTGATCTTTACTTTGGCATTCTCATTGCTGACATGGCCAGAATCTCCCACCAACCCCAAGAGGAACACGCCTAGGTCAGCAATCCGCGCCGTCGAATATCAGACCTCTTAGACCATTGTCACCCAGCGATAAGCCTTCTCTGCACCGTCAGCGCGATCACTCAGCTTGCAGGCGACCGGATACACCTCTCCGCGTTCGCAAGACCAGGGAGAACTTGAGAAAGGATGGTGGACTCGGCGACGTACCACCGCCTTGCGTCGGGTGTACTGGCGAGGAGGTTGGCGCAAATCCGCAACCGCTGATGGAGATCAACGCCAACGTAGACGCTATATACCCGCTCCACCCAACCCGATCAGAAGCGCCCGGCAGTCTTCGGAGTCTCTCGCCAGAGCCGTTGCTCTACGCTCAAAGCGCAGACGCTTCCACGACCGAGCAGCCAAAAATCTCTCGCCACAGATCAGTCAGCAAGCGCATGCTGTCCAGTCTCAAGAGTGCGGCTACTCGCACACGCAGCAGTAACACCATCCGCCCCATAGAATCTGAAGCGAGCCTTCTGCGACGTATTTCGAGTCGTCGCAAGCCGGCTGTCGAAGCTCAGCCGGAACGCAGAGCGTACAGTTTCGACGTCAGTCGCGAAAGTGTTGCTAGCGAGGCTGACATTGCAAGCTGCGATGTGAGCGAGAGTGCAAGTCACGGTGTGTCCAACAGGCTTGAGCACCGCTCGTTCACGGACAGCACTGTGAGTACTACTGCGCTCGTGCAGGAGTTGGAGGAGATCACGCCTCCGTTTGGGACGCCCACGCCCGAGCGAGTCGTCTCAAACATCGCTTTAGTTCAGTACCAGAGTCTCCTCCGCCTAGACATCCGCCTGGTTTGGATAGGATACCTCGGCCGAGCGAGAGGGAGCAGCAGCTTCTCGGCAGAGAGATGATCACGCCACGAGCGAACGTACCTTACGTACAGCTGGAAGTGGCAATTGACACGCCAGTCCTTGACTCTGGGGAAACTAAAATAATGTGGATTGCTGTGGAAGCAATCGCAGAAACCCACACAGCGAGCCTCTCACCAACCGAAGGCTAGCAGCCTGCGGACCTCAAGCATGCAAGGAACAGAACGTTCGGCCAAGTGAGTAGCCTTCGGATTTGCTACAAACCAAACTCAGGAAGCAGAATTCTGGACTTGGTCGGACGCAAATCGACCAAAGAGCTGCTCCCAGGAGAGTTATGTCTTTTATTCATCAAATTGCAAGTACCGCGGATTCGACCAAGCAGATCTGAGCAAGACGCCGAAGACATCGATCAAGCATCACTCTTTGCAGAGATCCAGAGCATCGTCGGCACGCTTGAGCAAGACATTCTGCACGTCGAGGCACGCTACAAACACTCGCTCGTGCACGAAGCAAACACAGTGACCTGCCGGACGGTATGCAAGATTCGCAGACCGAAAGCCGATTCGAGATGGAGCATCTGCTCCTCCCGCAACGAGCAACACTCGTCCTGCTCGAACGCCGTTCATGAACGCCTGGCAAACTACATCTCAGCGCACTGCCCGCCGCAACAAGCTTTGGATTTAATTCATTACCATCTCGGGCTCACAGCATCAGACGAGCCCCCGGTGAATCTCATCTGCACCGCACTAGAGAACCAGATCCGTGCCCAGAGCTCGCGCTCTCTCGACGACAAGCCCTCGATTCTCATCTCGGATACATCGCTCGAGGCGGACTCCAGCGTCGCATCTCCTGCTGCTTCAGAGCAGTTTAGCACTGGTCCCTGCTCGTCGCTATCGGATACTGCATCGCGCTCGCAGCATTCGACGCGTTCGCTCGTCTCGCTGCTCCCTACTGCTACGCCGGGCAAAGTCCCCAAACTCCACACGGTTCCAGTAAATTCAGGGTTTCCCTCTACGACAGTACTTCCCACCAACACAGAATCATCAAACGCAGAAAACAAAGCACCAATCCCCAACCAAGCCCTCCCACAACCCAAATCACCAACCGCAAGAACACCCACACCCGCTCCCAACCCCGACATCTCCCCTCCCTCCCAAGAAGACAGCGCTCGCACGGTGTGGAAACACATCCGCCAATCCTCGCTGACGCACCTGCAACACCTCCTCGACAGCGCGCCAGAGACTCTGGAGCGATTAGAAGCCGAAGACGAGGGTTTGAGGGAGCTGAGGAAGCAGGCGCTAGCGAATAAGAGGAGCGTGGGCGCTGAGACGCTGAGGGCTTGGAGGTGGGATGAGAAGATGGGGCAGGGGGGTGTTGCGCCTTGGATGTGAGGTCGTTGGGGTTTTGTTGGTTTTGTGGTATCATTCTTGCTTGCATGCGCTACTCACAAGGGGCTTTGAAGATTTGCTTTTAAGAGGAAAATTGAATTTGCTTGGAGCTTTTTCTCGAGCGCTTGTCTTACAGTAGGAAGAACAAAGATTGAGTCAGATCTTTTACTTATCAGTATATGATTCTTGAAAGTCAGCTAATACTAGAAGAGCCGTCACAGCGCCACTGTATTCCTGTCAAAGCTCACGACTTGACAATATGTGCAGACTCTCTGCACCCTGAGTTCTCGTTGACGGAGTTCTCAGAGCCGATAGCACCTCAGATCGATCTGCATGTAGAGGACATGGTGTCTTTCCGTACACTTGGTTGGATGAGCAGTTATGGCTGCGAGTTGAGCGTTTTTTTTTACCCCGTCACATATCTCGGCGCTTCTCTACAGCCTCACGCACCTCCCTGGGAACATCATACTCGCTCAACTGGCGATCATACGCGTTGAAGAGACCAAGCTTGCCTGTGAAAAGAACGCGAGTCAACGTCAATCATCAAAGGCGGCATTGGAATCCAAAGACCTCGCAAGGTAGATCACTTACCACTCAACCAGATGAAGAAATACATCACCATCTCCTGCACAACTCCCATGTCATGCTTCATGGCGCCTCGCTTTTGCGCTTCTTTCCGGATCCACTGGAGTCGGGGGATTCGCATGTCCGAGTAGACCTTTGTAGCGAGTCGCCAGCCTTCCTCACCGTGGTCTTGGTAGTGCGAGAGTAGAAGGGCGAGGGTCTCGCAGTCTTCGAGGGCCATGCTTGCGCCTTGGCCGCTGCCTGGTGACAGTCAGCTTTTGGACTCTCATTGAAAATTGATTGGAAGAGAATGCTTTTATACTCACTCGGTTGCAATGCGTGCGCGGCATCACCGACAAGCACACATCCTCCAGCCTCCCAAGTAGGCAGATCAGGCGTGGTGAAAGTCGGGTAAACATTCTCGATCTGCACATCGTCCAGAATCCGTTGAATAACCTCATTCTTCCACGTACGATGACGTTCCTCGAGCTGTCGTTTGGCATCCTCGCGATCAATCCTCCGCCAGTCCTTAGGACACTCCGCGAGCGTATACGTCGACCACCACGCAGCCTCCTTGCCAGGCCTGCGAGGATTCCCCTGGTCGGACGAGCTGTACCCGTACCCGAAGAACCCATTGGCGCCAAAAACAACATTCATGCACCCATCATCGACACCCACCAATTTCTCACTCGACACAAAACCCCCCACGCCCGTTAACCCTTGATACTTCGGCGCGACTTCATATCCCAACACAGCCGTCCTGGCCCGACTCCAGATCCCATCACAACCCACGACCAAACCGGCAAGACTCTCACTCCCATCGCCAAAAACAAGCTTACACCCCACCTCCCCCTCCCTGCCAATTTTCAAATCCACAACCTTCCTCCCCTCACGGATCACTCCCTCCGGCACCCGCCTCCTCAAGCACCGCCAAAACTCGTTCCTCGAGATGAAAACCCCTCCCCCGCCCTCACTCACTTCCGTTTCTCCCAGCGTCCAACCTCGCGCATTGCTCATCCGCCACCGACCCATCCAGTGGCCTGTGGAGAGGACTTCTGCTTCGAGAGAGGCGTCTAGTCTGCGCAGGACGCGGAGGCCGGTGGGGGAGAAACCGAGCGCGCCGCCGATTAGGGAGGCGTTGGTTGTTTGCGTGTCGGGTGCGGGTTCGGGTTCTTCGCTTGCGGTTGTGCTGGTGGTGTTGGGATTGCGGGATTCGTAGATTGTGATGGTGTGTTTGGTCGTGAAGTTGAATTTTGCGAGCCAGAGGTAGAGGGAGAGGCCGGAGATGCCGCCGCCTATGATGGCGATGTGCATTTTCCTTGTTGATGAGGGGGCGTTGGTTGGTGTCCTTGGTTCTTTTGTTGTGCGTTTTGCGGGTTTCTTCTTCTCGCTGGACTTTGGGTGTTTTGATGCAGTGATTGATGCTGATTAATTGTTATTGTACGATCGCCGCTTCAGATAGGGCAGGTGCTTCCGTTGTATTTCATCGGTGATTTGATCCAAGTGAAAAGCTGAGACGTAGTTGACGAAAGGGCGTCAATTCCGCTTAGTCAAGGAACAACCACAGGGCGTGACAACCACTTTATCATCACGTCCATGAGCCTGCTGCCTGAAAAGTAAATTAAAATTGGAAGAACTGAAGTTTGACCGTTGCAGCAGCTGGAAAGCGCTGACTGGAAGTCCGCATCCATGAATGCGAGAATG
The DNA here is from genome assembly GCA_001931905.2 of Cladosporium sp. IMV 00045. Lineage (NCBI taxonomy): Eukaryota > Fungi > Ascomycota > Dothideomycetes > Cladosporiales > Cladosporiaceae > Cladosporium > Cladosporium sp. IMV 00045. The sequence continues at coordinate 87,493 of MSJI02000839.1, read as the reverse complement.
CGAAGAATGCGATGAGCTTTGACGGGTGGGGTTGGAACCTAGAGCTCTACAGTTGTCACCTGATATTTCTGTAGTTATTAATGAAGCGAGTAAGCAATACTTTCAGCCGCACGGCGGTTTCGCATTGCTGAAATGGGGCGGTTCCGACATCTAGCTATTTCCATGAGAATAGGTAGCTTGGTATCATTAGATCTTGTACATGATGCTTCCTCTATGCTAGTACAAGTATCTCGGAAGCGTAGAATATTGGTTCGACATATGTTGTAGGGTATCATACTGCGAGTATGTACTCGCAAACCGTTCGTACTGATGCAGTGCGCTTGGTTATGATGTCCACCGACGTGCAAGGGATCAAGAAACTGCGCCATCCTACTCTCACATGACACAGCACGCCGGTTCATCAGCTCTGCCGCCTCTCGAAGTCGTGGTCATGGCTGCAGTCTTCGCGATGTCTTCAAACACCTCTCTGCAAAGCTGCAAATCGTGTCAGACACCCATTCCGTTCAAGCCGCAAAAAGGAAGTCAGCAATACTCACCTCACCCGTCAAAGCACTACACTCGCAATACCGATCGCATCGCATCTCCTGCGCTATCCTCAGTGCTTCCTGCGGATACACGAATTTGCGGCCGCTCAACACTTGCTGGTCTTCCGGGCCGGTGGCATCATCATGAGCAGCGACAGGTTTGACGCTTCCACCGTAATCCTCTCGACTGCGCACGTCTCGCTTGAGGCCAAGTAGAATGACAGGCAGCATTTCATTGTCGTTGAAGTGAGTCTCGACTATGGTCTTCCAGTGGGTGTGAACGCTTTTGAGAGACTCGGGGCTTGCGATGGAGTAGCATAATATGACGACTGCGGGTTTGAGGAGCGTGTAGTTGTGAGGAGATGCTGTGTCGTAGAACTCAAAGCGATATGGTCTCCTGTATAGGCTGATGTTGAAGGGGAAGGGTTGGTCCAGGTCGCGGAGCACGGGGAGAGGGTCCTTGGATGCATGGCCACGATTGCCCAACGTGAGGCGTCTGGAAAATGTGAGTTCAGGATTTGAAAGCTATCTTACAGGAGACCAGGATGAAGACGTACGATAGAAATGTCGACTTACCCACTTCAGCATCACCGAGGAGGAGGATGGGAACCTCGGGTGCATCAAGGGTGTCGGTGGCGGAAGTGTTAGCCATGCTCGCAGAGGAGCTATGAGTAAGATTTGATATAGTCTTTATATGAAATGAGTATTGTTACACGAGCATTGTTACATTTTGTTTGCACGTGCACAAGATGGAAGTGAAGACAAGGCGATAAGGCTGCGGATCAGGGAATTGATTGAGTGAATTGATTAATCGATAGATGACCGATTGCCCCTGCCGCTCTGCAACGCCCGCCGTTCCCCGCCATTTGCCTGCCCTGCGACGCTCGGGCCTCTTGTGACGAATTATTTTCCCGCGCCAGAATGGCCGACTGCGATGCTTGTGCTGTATTGATTGAAACCATGCACAACCGACTCGCAACAATCCCCCAGTCCTCGACACAATCCCTCCCGGCACCGGTGCCGACCACAATCAAAGCTCGGTGCTCGACAATCCTCCCGCTACTCCTCCTACCGCCCTAGCCCCTCGCTTTAAACCGAAGCCGCAAGCAATCTCTGAGCAAAAGTGAAGAGCTTCCAATCGGCTCCGAGTCAAATACGAAACTCCTCGCCATAGTCACATCTCAATCGCGACTACACACCCTCTCGATCCATTCGCAATGGTCCGCAACATCGTCGTCTTCGGCGGGTCCTCCCACCCGCAGCTCACCGAGAACATCTGCACCCACCTCGGCATCCCCTCCTCCAACATCGTCCTTAACAAGTTCATGAATGGAGAGACCCGAGTCGAGATCGGAGACAGCGTTCGCGACAAGGATGTCTACATCATCCAATCCGGCGGCGGCAAGGTCAATGACCACCTCATGGAGCTGCTCATCACTCTGAGCGCCTGCAAGACCGCCAGCGCCAGGCGAGTCACGGCAGTCTTGCCTCTGTTCCCATACTCGAGACAACCCGACATTCCCTACAACAAGGTCGGCGCGCCTCTGGCTAGAATGCCCACCAAGGTCGACGGCGAACACAACTACACTTTCGACTCAAGACCCTCTAGCCCATACCCTGGCGGACCCGAGAGCGCGGGCGTGAGCAATGGAAACGGGGCCAGCTCTCTGCAGAGAAAGCTCAATGGCCTTTCCGTCTCGAAGAAGTCGGGACCCAGGCGCAAGGACACCTTGGATAGCGTTCAGTCTGACACTAGCGCTACCGACTCATATCTCGACAATGATGTCCCCATTGCTCCCGTGACCAGCAACCCCACCACATCGGCTGGCCCGCCTTCAATGCCTGTGCAGAAGGGCTACAAGCAGTGGGTTGCCCAGGCTGGCACCCTAGTCGCCGACCTTCTCACTTGCGCCGGCGCCGACCACGTCATCACTATGGATTTGCACGATCCTCAATATCAGGGCTTCTTCGACATCCCTGTCGACAACCTCTACGGCAGACACATGCTGAAGAAGTACATTCAACAGCAGATCGTCCCCAAACACGGTGGGCCCGACAACTGTGTGATTGTCAGTCCCGACGCTGGTGGTGCAAAGCGCGCGACCAACATCGCGGATGCGCTTGGTGCAGACTTTGCGCTCATCCACAAGGTAAGTGAAGTAGCTTGATTAGCATGAGACGAGTCTGTCAACTAACAAGACCTCAGGAGCGTCGCCCCACCCAAATCAACGACCGCCAAAACGCCAGCATGCTGCTCGTCGGAGAAGTGCGCAACCGCACTGCCATCCTCGTCGACGACCTGGCAGACACCTCCAACACCATCACCCGCGCCGCCAAGCTCCTCAAGAAGGAAGGCGCGCAAACCGTCTACGCGCTCGTCACCCACGGCGTCTTCTCCGGCGACGCCGTCGAGCGCATCAACGCCAGCGCCCTCGACAAGGTCATCACGACCAACTCCGTGCCGCAGCAGGAGCACCTGGCCGCCTGCCCCAAGCTGGAAGTCTTGGAGATCGGCAATGTCTTCGCCGAGGCTATTCGTAGGGTGCACCATGGTGAGAGTATCAGCGTGCTCTTCCAATACGACTGAGGGATGGGGTTTTCGGATGCTCCCCGAGACGAAATGAGTGAATAGATTTGATATGTGTCAAGATGCATGCACGGCGTTTTTTCGACGGCGGAAGGCGTAGGTGGTTTGCCTACTCTTTGCTTTTCCTGTTTCCCTTCTATTAGTCTTTGGTGGTGTGCAGAACACAATCAGAAAAATCATCAAGAAGCTCCCACGAGCGACGTGGGCGGTATTTTGTAGTCGCTAGCAGCATATAGCTGCCGTTGGCATTTTTACTTTAAGACAGCAAGCTTCTTCATGCGCTGAATCGATAGTTGTCTACGTTTTTTCTTGTCTATAATAACAACCTTGCTCGTATCAAAAAGCTGTTCCGCCTTAAAGATGTCGTGAAGTACTCGTTCGGGAAGCAGATGTTCGGATGAAATTGGGCTGCGAGAGCCTATTAATACCGGGATACTCCGTCCAAGCACGTGATGCGATATCTACAGTGAACACTTTGCGCCGGCGCAAACTCACCTTCGCGTGCGTATGGAGAAGCAGAACCGTGAGCAGGGAAACGTTAGACGGATACTCTATGGTAGCAAAAAATACGATGTTGCTATGCACGCTATTGGCTATGAGTCGAGAGCTCTGCGCGGATGCTTTTCTTGGATTGCTTGCGTGGGAGATTCCGGGTGGTTGAAATTTCGTACCTACGGCTTTCGAGTTTGTGGTTGTCACATGGGTGTTGCAAGAGTTATCTCTATTACCTATTGCCCCGGATATTGGGACGTTTTGGGAAACCGTCGATTCGGGTTACGGATGTGGCTATCTTCCCCTTGCTTGTGCGGCGGTGTGCGCATGTGCACATGAATTAGCCGAGGGAGATTTGTTGAAGAGATTTGATTGGGGAGACAAGGACAGAGGGAAGGGCTCTGATAGTTGCGCTGCTGGGCTTTGCACTTTCTCGGCGTGGGAATTGCTACCTGTGGCGTTTGCGTGCGGAGCTGGACGGACGGGCGCCGAAGGTTGCCCAGCTTGCTGCTGCTACTTGCTGCTGTGTCTCTTCTCGTGTGGTTTCGGAAGGTCACGAGGGGCGGGGATGAGGATGGATGAAAGAACTGGAAGACGTGTTTGTTTTGAGTATCTCTCGGGTGATCTCGAGTGCTGGACACACCTACTACTGACATGACAAGCTAGGATCGCGTGGAGTTATCCGGTGTTGGAGATAGCCGTTGGACGGGTTCACTAGTCGCCAACTCTCTTGGGACTCTCGTGGAGAGATAAGAGACGCGAGACTCCAAGACGATCTACCACCGGAGCTTCTTACGCGAAAGAGGCGCTGGCTATGCGAGAGCCTGTTGGTGGACCTCGTTTACCGCGCATCCTTCTGGACCCGTCTGTCCATGTCCCACCACACTACTTTGCTTGTCGTCTTGTCCTATCCTACGCTCTCCTTCCGTCTCTCTCTGACCTGTCTCCTTCACCTCTCTGTAAACATCCATACTCATGCGGCGACATCGTCATCCGTCTGTAACATATATCCGGGAGCATCGAGACTGTACAGCAAACCAAAGGCAAACATGACCTCGACAAGCCTCTGAGGCCATGCCACGCCGCCAGCCCTCGCGACGGCACGTCATCTCACATCCTACCCGCCTGTATCATATCTGGCTGCCTTCTCGTCTCTTCCACTTTTCTCCATACTGCTAACCCGACACCTTCGCAGCTCGGCCTCGGGCCTGAGCTTGCGCCCAACTGTCTCTTGTCATGTCTGCTACCCTCCACGAGCGCGCTCTGTGGGCTAGCACACCGCCACAGCCGCGCACTCGGATCCAAGACTGGCCGACTTTGCTGTACAGCTGGTGGGCGACATGCTTCGCCGCAGTTGTGATCATCACTCGCCTCATAGGAAGAAAGATCCGGAGCAATAAGCTGTTCCCAGAGGATTGGATCATGTGCCTAGCTCTGATCCCGCTCTTTGTGCGCATGGCTTTTGTGCACATAGTCCTCATCTACGGCACGAATAATGTCGCGACTGTCGGTATCGATTATACCGCTGAGCAGATCAGGCGTCGAGAGCTAGGTTCGAAGATGGTGCTCGCCGCCCGCATCTTTTA